>JABFPB010003770.1:0-16307 GCA_022817645.1 Ceratoteleas bidentatus
ACCTCTGACAAAACTCTGAAAATCTCTGAAACTCTCTGAAAAAGTCTGACAGTCTCAATTATGAGAGTTTTTCAGAGGTTGTCAGAGATTTTCAGAGCTTTTGTCAGAGGTTTTCAGAGATTTATTTCTACAAGGGAAATGCATTCAAACGACAACATTGTTCAAGTTGCCGAGTTTGAAACTCGAAACATAAAACTAACGCGACTGTAAATGCCCGTGCAAACATTTGCAAAGTAAATACACTCGGTATATACTTAACTATAGAGATTCAAATGTTCGAGATCGATACACACATGCACGTGACAAGCCCTCCATATGCTTGTCACAGGTGCACGCATGTCTGTGAACTTTCAGTCATGCGGCACAAGCGGCGTCGATCTATAGACCTGAATGCAAAAAATGTGGGTTTACATGTGCGTTTGGTGAGCATCAAAACTCGCAATTAGAGCCATTGGATCGATCGCGAAACGATCGACGACAATCGCCCGGTGAAACGGAAACTTTTCGCGTTCAAAAAGCGCACGGTGCATCGGCTCGCGTAAATGACGCTAAAGAGAAAAGCACCTACCGACGAGCTTTCTGAAAAGGAACGGCTAGGTTCGCTTCGCGTTTAACTGTTGCACGCGGGGATTCTGAATAAAGCTCGCGGCGCGCAACATCACGCCCACACCTTTACACCGAACGCACACAAGACTCAATCACGTGCTATTCTGCGCGGCAAATCGAACGACTAACGCGGCGCCCCGTTAAAAACGAACACGTACTCGTACACCCGTGTGTCTACAAACCGCGAATGAATATTCATGTTCCACACAAATAGTTCGCGATTCGCCCGAGATGCACATTTTTGCGCCTCGCGTGTAATCGCGCGCGCCCGGATAAGCGAACGCGCGATTACAAATAGTTGTGTCGAAGCACAAACGTTGCGTAACATTTCATGAAATTATTAAATGTCGCGGTGTAATTCAGTTTAATGTTTTCATTCATTACGCCGTTTTATAACAGCGCAATTAAAGAGCTGGCGTTTCGCGTGTGCAATCACAGGAAGAAAATAATCGACTTTTCCGTGCGCGGGTAACGAATTATTTTCGAAGCGATATTATTTCAGCTTTTGACATTACGTTCCGAACACTGTTCGACACTGCGACTTATGTTGTTGTAAGTCAGTATAGTCTTAAAAGTATACTCTTAAAATAAGAATATTATTCTTAATTTAAGGAGGATATTCTTAGTATAAGAGGAGTCCTCTTATTAAAACGATTTTTGACAGTTTTTTTCAGTGTAATTCATTTATTCTCAACGAAATGAAATTAACATTGACAATAACATTGCGAAAGAAAAAAGGAAGAGTGATAACAAAATTTGTAAGTACAACAAATATTCTGTTATAATGACAGATTGTTAGAGTAAGGTTAACTTTTGAAAAAGGTGTCAGTAATCGTTATGAATACAGATTTTATGTAAGAAATTGATATTTTAAAGTTTTGACATTTTTGTATCAATAAAATATGAATGCTGACCAAAAAATTAATGAATTACTGAAGACTGTTCAAGACATTAATTTATTAATTATCGCAAATAAAAGCTATTTTCTGGAAAATGGATTGAGAATATAAAAGAAGGCAGATACATAAATGATAGTATTTTTCTTCGGCCTTTAATAACACAAACCTCGAAACATAGGTGCACAATTATTATCATAAGAACAGTTCATACAACAAAATCAATCAATAAAACTACAAAATAATGAGCAAATGTTCCATGTGCTTCAAAATTTATTGGAAATTCAAATATTCTACTTCACTAAAATGTATGCTTTCATGAAGGTTAATTTCATAATCTCCCATCTGACATTGAAACTCTTACATTTTGAATATATAAATCTTACATAACCACAATGCAAAAACTAAATATTAATTCTAGCACATTTTTACGTTAGTTTAACATATTCTTCCAATATATTCCTATATTGTATAAATTTTTCTATACTGTATTTGACAATTTAATATACTTTTTTCCTGGAAAAAAAGTATATTAAATTGTCAAATAAATAGAGAAAAAAGGACTATATATAAATCATAAGCAGGATTCAAATTCGGTATATGAAAGACATGGATAAAAATATGAATAATTCTAAAAAGTCGTATAAATGTGATACTGATTTACTTATTTACATTTTTTTATTCAATTTTCGCAATTTACATTTTCGTATCCTTTTTTCTCTCTGCACAATTCCGAATACCTTCGGAACAGTTTGATTAATAAACAATCAAAACGCGCTCGCGGGGTAATTAAAGTGCCGCGACTCCATGGTCGTCGACGCACAAACGGCGATAACTTTGTCGACGTCGGGATGAATGAGCGCAAACTGAAAGAGGCGCAAAAATAGGCCCCCCTCTCCGCCTTAGTCTTCCACAAATATCGAGAGCTCAGCGCGCATTTTTGGTAACGGCTTTGCGCTTCTCGCGCCGTTAATTCGCTCGCAGTTCGCGACAAATATATTCCGCCGCGCTTCGAGCCGGAGGGCGACAAAACAGCGGTCAAAAGCCGGGCGCGAAACAAAGCCCCGAAGACACTCGAGCGCGCGGCGACAACGCCGGCTGAGAGTTCGATAAGCGTCCTCTCGTTCGGGCTAATAACGCGGCGCGGCCCTCCTTTTTTCGCGCTGTTTTGATCCAAAGAAAATCGTTTGTGCGAAGTACCCGGCGTAATCCGGCAAGCCGATAATCGACCGCGCGGCAGACGCCCCCCGCCCGCCGCCCCCTCCGGGGCTTTATCGAAGAAACATTTCAACAGATTTGCTCCGCGGATAATGTCTTTATTGAAAGCGCGCTCAAGGGAGCGCGCAGGAGGAGTGCCATTATTTCTTATTGTTCTGCCGACGAGTCGAAGCTAATGGACGATTGATTCGCGTTATGTAAAAGGGTTGCTCGCAAAAAGGGCGATTGCTTTTTAAGCGCGCCAGCCACTTTTATCACGCCCGAATGTCGCCCGAGATACCGGGTAATGAAGTACGCGGCGTCGATTTGCATCGCGCGCGATTGTTTTTTCGTTCGACACGTTTCGTGGCTTTTTCATCGCGATTCTTTCGTTCGTTCTTTGAAGGGGTAGAGGAATACATATTGTGGAGCGAAAATATCTTTGAAAATCTCACTTGACCCCAAGTTACTACGAGTTTCGCGAATAGTTTAAGGTAATTCTCCTGTAAAGTCAAATCAAAGAGAATTCAATGAAATTTCGAAATTAGGTTAATTTTTGGTAATATTTAATTTGCCGCAGTTTCACGCAAATTCACTACGTAGTTGCAGAGGTAATTAACACCAAAGTTTTACAAAGTAACATTAGCAGGATAGGGGACTGGTTTGAAAAATTTCATTTTTTTGAAATAACTAGAACCAAACAATAAAAAAAAGAGATTTTGATAAAAAAACTAACCATATACAGATATTAACATAACGCATAGTCATGTTAAAGAAAATAGACGATTTACTATCTACTTTCTGAGTAATTAGCGAATTTGCTGAAAAATGATGTATACAGATATACTATCTCTATGTTTTGATGAACATTTAATAAAAAAGTTTTAATTATTTTTTAAGAATAGTCAGAAAACGTGTTTTTAGCGTGAAAAAAAGATTTTTCATAACAAAATTGCTTTAAAAATAATTTTATTTCAACAAAATACACATATTTTACTTGGCACCCTAATTATACAGACCTTCACGAGAGGAATACCTTAATGATTGAATTAGCCGAAAAATAAAATTGCTGGAATGAATTAGAACTCAATTTTACTTTGATTATAAACTGTTGTGCTGATAAGTAAATGGAACAATGTGCAAATACTCCGAATCAACTGACGATATCAATAAGTTCTACATCAGAACTATAAAAATAATCAACATTACCGATAAACCGTTTTATCCGATCAACGATCCGTACAAAATAAACTGCTTTTACTAATAGAAAATACTTGACAGTGATGAATGATTTAACCTTCTTTAACGATATTCAATATCAAATATTTCTCAATTTTTTCAGAGCGTTTTAATCCAGCAATCAATTTACGAAGTGCAAACACATAGTTTCTAATAATCACCGGTGAAACGCTCTTTAAATAATTCAATTAAACTATCGTTCGTTCAATACTTAACGAACCTTCTGAGAACTACAAAGAACTCAATACCACCTCCTTTCCACCGATACCTAATCAGACAGTAAGATTCGCGGAAGTGCCTCGCTTACTTTTCTCAGCCCCCCTTTCTTTTCTTCTCCCTTTACCCATCGTTTTCACTTGGCGGCCCAGGTTTTTCGGCAATTAATTATTCATTTGTCCCTAATCGCGGAAACCCCTTATCGATCAAATGTTCACCACAGGTCACGCGCCGAACAAAGACCATTACCGAGAAAAGATCGAGTAGGAAGTGGGCAGGCAGCCGACCGAGTTCGGCTGCAAAAAAAGCTTAACTGATAAAGGTTTCGTCCGTGCGTGGAACATTGCTTCCGCTTCCGGTGAAAAGAAGAACGCGATTACGGGGCGCGATAAAGGCGCTCGTTTCGGGTTTGTCAAGTGGAACCGACGCCGATTATCTGTCTGCCTGATTAATATTTAAACCTAACACATTGTTGCGCCGCGAATTCGTCCGCGAATTGCGGGGGCCGTAAAGTCCCCCCTCCCCTCCCCTCCCTCCCCTGACCGTAAAGCAAACACGACTTGTTTACGGCGGCGCGTTAAACCGTAAAGCCGCGTTTCCGAACGGCACGCAAATATCGCCGCGACGTCTATTTCGCTTCGCGGGGCGGGGGCCGCAAATTGGCCGTGTCTCCCGAGCGGAAGGTCGCGGCAAAAGAGGCGGCCGCGCGGATGAAAGAGAGATCGCGCGGTGCCAACGCAAATACGCCGCCGAGTGTTTCAAAACAGATCGGCTAATGCTCCGAGCGAAATAACGCAGCATATAGGGCCTCCCGCGACGCGCGCGCCCCCTCCCGTGCAATCTTATTTGCGGAGACATGTTTTTCAGATCGCGCCCGACGACGCGGTTATGGCACTAAGTGCTTTACGAGTGCGCGGCCTCGGCGGATTTTGTAAATCAGTCGTCGATTGGCTTTATAGGGAATAAAGTTGTCGGACGCGTGTTCGCGATGTTCCGGGGAGATCAAATGAGGCTGGCGCTTCAATGTGTGTCGAAGTGTGGGTAAATTAAGCGCCGCGGTTTCGAGTGTTTTAAGATTACGGGACGAGGCACTGGTAAATGGTTTTGTTGCGGCCGTAAAACTGAGCTCGGAGTACGGGGGATAGTAAATTTAATTGGTTTGATTGAAATGTTGGCCGGCGAAATTGTTGAAAACACGCTGCTTGCATTTTTGAGACGAGTCGTTTGGCGATGAGAATTTGTTGTTAAAACGAAACGTCCGTGGAAATTGGAAATCGCGATGGAGATTTTAATTGAGATTTATGAATCTGCACTTAATTAATGGGATGAAACTTTGATTTGTTGCATGTAGAACGGGTTGAATTCGAGAAAATACGGTATTTAAGAAGCAACGCAACTTGGCGAATTTCTATAACGCGGTTTATAATTGATTATTTCATATTTAATGTATGAACGCGGATTATCTTTGCGAGCGATATCCGGAATAATTAATCTGATTAAAATTCATCATTTTTGCATCGTACTTCATTAATGCTTTATAACCGTAATCCGCGTCCGAAGCGCACGGGTGGCAGAAAGTTGAAAATCTTAAATAATAATTAACGAATTTAGTAACCTGCAATCTGAATAAAATGCGCGCGCGTGTCGTTACTAAATTTCTCCGCAAATATCCGCCCATATCTTTGCCAATAATTTTCATTAAAGCGTCTCATCTTCGTAATCAAAAAGTCAAATAAACCCACATCTTGCGCCCGTCCCTCCCCCAGCGGCAGCAATAACATTAAACAAATCGCCGCAGCTATTTATAACGACAAATTATTCAACCGGCGCTCTTGCGTTTGAACAATCGCTATTAATTTGCCGTCGCGTTATCTCTAACTTGATCCCCGATTAAACGAATTGAAAATTTCAAGCGCTGCCCCAAATCCATAAATCAGCCTCAACACTAAAAATACAGCGCCCAGACGGCGAATCTTCATACCGTCTCAATAATTATTCAAAACTACTCGGTCATTAGTCGCGCGACAGGAATGGCGAACGCCAGTCCGCCATGTTTGATAGCCGGGTACCCGTTCGCCATTACCATATTTGCCTTGATACGAAGATTCGCTGATAATGCCGCGATAAGGAGCAATCGTTTACGCAAGCCGTGCGCTTATGAAACGACGGGCACGGCAAACACTTGCCGGCAACTCGAGGACGGCAATTTTATTATCGCCCAGCCCGTCGATAACAACGCCGGGCGCCGGCTGCCATAAACCCGATCCCGAGCGATCTTTGTCGCTTGAGCCACGTGTCACTCGGAGAGCGCGCGGTATAGACGCGAGCCGCGGAATCAATCGCCCGGCGAAAGCCAACGTCGCGCTCGGAGAGACGCGAGGCGATAATGCGACGCGCATACGCTCGTCAATTATTTACCGCGTATCGTAAATCTAAGGCTACGAAAATGCACGGCTATGTGCATTGTATCAATACTTTATCGCGAGGCGATGATACACTTGGCGACGGTAGACTGAAAAAATATTGTTATTAACTCCATGGAACGGTTGCTTTAGGCGAAAGGTGGACAGTTCTTTGCTGAAAGAGCGAGTGGAATGGCGGAGTTCACGGCAGGTAGCGAAGTGTGCCCCATTTGATAATATATTTATCGTGTGGTGGTGAAGATAGGTTCCCTTGATTATAATGGCACGTGATTTCATAGAGAGAAAATTTTTTTTGTATTGTTTTTCATGTTGATAATAGTGGAACCAATGCTAACGTAGCGTTTTGTCGTGTTTTACATGAAAAATATGTTGTTTTCCTTAAAAAACAACATGAAAATATGTTGGCACAATAATTGCATGAATTTTATGTTATAATGAGAGGGATTTATGATATTTCAGCGTGAGATTTTTCTCAGTGTTGTTGCCCTACTTGCGTTCATTATCTACATTTTGCTATTTTTTCAATAGGAATAAGTCACGTTTTTGACTCCGTCCTGACAGATTCGCTGCTTTTTTGAGGTTATACTTCAATGCAATGTCTTCACGGATTAATAATTTCAGTAATTAATCCGGCTTGAGGGATTAACTGCTTTTTGAGGTTACTTTAATCCGGTTCAGGTATTAACAAATTTCTACTGAGTTTCTGTATTCAGTCGACAAATTTTCAATCCGATGATACGTATTGAACACATTTACCAACTATTGAAAGTATTCAAACTTATTTAGTGGACGACAAGTGAATCCATGTAGAAAAAATCAATTGGCCCAATGTTGGAACATAACTGTCGATCGTCGGCCCAAGGTTGGTATTAATCGCGGTTATCATTAGAGCTAATCTGGAATGGCAATGGTTCGAAAACGAAATTGGGCCAACGGTTAGACCAACCGTGTGCTGCCCTTTAGCCAATTGTCAGTGCCCTGTGAAAAAAATTTCATGAGTTCTGTTCATATGAGAACTCATCTCATATGGGACGTGAGAGTTCATAAGAGGAATCTAATATGGGATCTCACATGACATCGCTAGTCCCATATGAGATTTTTTCACAGGGTAGTAAGACGAATGACAACATTTTTGTGAAGAAGACGTTTGCAAACGAAGTTTGCCAGGTCGAAATTAGCGAATTAACTAATTCCTTCATTGGGCCCAGTAGTGGGCCAATATTTAGCCCGAAATGGCCCTCGTTACACCCGCGTTTCATTTCGATATCGGCCACATATTTTGGTACACTCTTGGGCCGACTGTTAACGGTCTGCAAACGACAGAATTTTCTACATGGGAATACGGATTCAATCAAAAACGTGGCTCAATTGATTTATTTCCAATATTTTTCAATACGATTCCGGTTACTGGGGATTCAATTTAATGATTTGTTTGTTGAATATTAGTGTATTTTTTTCAGCGACTTAGACAACAGTTGTGTTCAATTCATGACACCTAAATATGCCGTATATGAATTAATCAGTTTTGTAAATTACATATTCCGGGTAAAAAACTTTCAGAATGAAATATTTTAAACCTAATGAACAAATATATCATTCAGACAATTTTAGATTGTAGTTTTTATTACTGATTTATTATTACTTCTTCTTAACCTTAATTTTTTCCGGGGCACAGTTTTACAAGTTATTTTTACATAAACAGGCATATAGCCCAATTTGGACAACAGATTTGCCATTCCAGTTCATACGCTGATTATTTAATAATTATCAAGCAGAACGCAGTTATTTGAACTCAATAAGGAGCGGACTACGCATGCGCAGTCCGCTCAAACAGATTTTCTTGCTGCCACAGAATGAAAATCAGTTTGCCACAGAATGAATGTCATGTTCTGAAAGAATTGATTTTCCTTCTCTCGCAGAAGGATTCTTATTGTGCCAATAGGACATTTTTAAGAGTGTACAATCAAAAACATCTTGAACTGTATATTTGCTTCAATGAAACCTTAGATTTCCGACAAAAACATTACCTTCACTTTGTAATCATCCCCCAGAACGTAAAATACGCCGAAAGAAGAAATCAAACCAAACAAATTTTCTCTCACAACCGAACACCGATTCTGGTATCACGACATTTCATACACCGCAACCGAAGATGCTGAATACAAGACTAATTGTATAAAAATCCTTCGATTGAATGGCCTCTCGCCGAAATCAAAACTGTTTCGCCTTGAAATTACAGCGGCCGCAAATTGTTCGCTCGCCATTCAGCCGACCATCTTGCCGTTCAATTTCGCAGGGGCGGCCGCGCCAATACCGTCAGATATTTACCCCCGAAGTTTCAAGTAGAACAAAATATAGCAAGTCTGCGAGTGGCCCTCCAAGGCAGCGAACCTGCCGCGGCCCGTTCGCAAAAATTTCTCCCCCCCCTCCCCCCGCTCTTCCCCTGTAACCTGTAAAATTGCGTCTGCGGCGGTGATGCGCGTACATATCCTGGCAGGGACGCTTTTATGGCGCTCCGCGGACGTCGGCGAGGTTACTAAGGGGGTGGGCCGTGGATTCGGGCCGCCGCATCTCCGCACCCTCACTCGCGCTCCCCTTTTTCTCGCCGCAACCCCGACTCGCGCTCCTTGGACGAAGCGCTGTTTTACGAGCAAATCTGGCCCTTCGCCCCGCACCCGCATCATTATTCGCCGTGGCGAAAAATACGCGAAAATATTGGACGTCCGTTAATTAGACGCTAAAGCGCAATTAAACGCGACAAACAATCGACGCAAAGTTCGCGCGCGGAAAGTTCGGCAAATCCTCGGCAAAAATGTGAGACAGTGACAAGTGGGCGCAGGGAGAAAGACACGCGGACAGCGGCTCGATCGTTATCGGTAGGAGCGGCGCCGCGCTAATTAGAAAATCCAAATAATTAGAAAGTAACTCGGCTGTTTGGCGGAAGGCCGGGGCGCTCGCGCACGCCAAATCCGAGCGGAGTTCGACGTGTTTTCGTGGCTTGTTGCTACCCTTCCGCACCCTCGTCGGAGTTTAAAAGCTGCACAAAGGTATTGAGTGGGTTGAGTTCGAACGAATCGATCGACCTTTCCCGGCTCCAGATGCGTATCTGGTCACGGCGAGCGTCTGATTATATCGTAATTATGGCTTAAAAATATTTCATCGGGCACGCGAGGCCCGATCGCCCGGAACTCGCCAAGGAGTGGACGCCACCGAACGCCCTTCGCTTTAATGTCAGCCGGCCAATTGGGCGGCGAATCAATCTCCGCTTATCGGCTTTCGACGAGGCCGATACAACGCCGGATCGGTCGTCGCGACGCTTTTTCGCAATTAGCCTAATGGACAGTCAAGACGGTTCTTCTGTTGACGGCAACAGTCGCGGTTTCGTTTTCGAAACTCGGGAGCCGTTATCTGTTCATCGGCGGTAATTTCTAGGCTGCGATAAAAGTCGCGATTACGCTCGTGTCGGCGCGAAACCGTGTTTGTATTAGCAACGAAGTGAGCTGGCCGATTTTGACGTGGAGCTGTATTTTTGCGCGCACGATTCGGTTGGCAATTATCTTCGTCTGATAAGAAAAATCCGGGCTTATCGAGCAACACGTCGCGAAGGAAATTTACAGAGCAAAAGTGTTGGCGTGAATGCAGAACAAAGTTGCGCGACGTTATGTAACTCTTTTGAATTCTTGCAGGAGAGTTTCGCTAAGTGCCTTCGCGAGTGGCTATAAATAAACGGGTGTAAACGTAATTTCGCGCTGTAACGACGGTGTAACGCCACTAAATTTGGGACTGCGACGAATCACCTATCCTTCGGGCTTCCCGGGATAAAAGGTCTTTGAATGCCTGCCACGCGACAAGTTATTTTCGACTAATTTTATTAACCGACCGACACATGTCGATATATTAAGACTGTCAATATCGCATTACGCCGAGCTTCGCTCGAATCACACGTGCCATGTTCGTTTAAATATACCAATCGAACGAGATACCTCACACCCCGTCAATTAACGCCACCTACGATCCACCCTCTTCCGAAATAGCCTCCTAGACCGCGCGAGAAAAAACGCGCTGCAACAACAAAATAAGACGACGAGCAGCGGTCTAATCAAATAGCAAACTCGATTAAAAAAGGAGCGCGCGGCAAGGCACACCGAACAAACGGATTTATCCGTTTTTCCGAAAAACGGATTTATCCGTTTTTCCGATGTCGCAAAAACTCGGGGGGACAACGCCCGACGAAGGAGCGGCGCAAGTCGGCCCGCAAGGCACGAATACGCTGCAAATTGGATTCGCAACTTTGCCGACGCGCTCGCACGGAGGCTGCGAAAAATTCGCACATTCGCGTGCATCAGTCCGCGGAATAAAATCAGCCCGACGACGGCGCGGATCAGCCGAGTTTTATGCTCCGCAAACGAGATTAGCCGCGCCGATCGGCGCGTTTCCTTCAGTTCAAAGCGCCTTATCGTGCGATCGATGCCGCGTGCTAATGCGAATTCGCCGCTAATTTGGCGAATCGCGGCGCCGCGCTTATCAGTTGTCTGCCGGCGGCGCGGAGTCAATTGTGATTGATCGCCGGCGGTGATTGAAGAGCCGCGATGAAAGTCTGCCGCTGAGACAACGGGGGTGAGACGGAGTCATAATGGAGCGACGTTTGTACGAGTCCATACGGCACGATAAAAAGACGGCCCGCCGGCACAAAGGACGGATTAATTTCAAATATGCCGTGTATATACTTACCCCGGAGAATCGACGGGGATGAGCCGACGGCAAAGGATGTGGAAGTTAGACAATCCTGGGGTACTTAACAGACAGTGGTTCCGGGGCGCGCGTCCTCCCCGGCCCACCCGGAAACCGCGCGCTTTTTGCGCGACTCGCAAGTTCCTATGAAAAAGAGGTGGGACACGTTATCGAGATGAACATGCGGGAGCCAAACTGAGGGATGAACAAGTTTTTAACCCCGGGCCGCAATCTTTTTGTCGAGTGACAAGCGAGGGTTAATACGAAATATGACAAATTCGTCATTCGCTGCATCTAATTACTTGAAGAAGTAATGGAACTCTTCTTGAGAGGAAAATGAAAAACTATACAATTTAAAACACGTATCGTTTTTCAGGATTGTGAAGTTTTTTAATTGCATAAATTAAAAAAATGATTTACTTTTTCTTCTGGCATTGTTCTTCGAGTAACACTTTTTCTATAACGCAACCCCGGTCGATTTCCAGGTCGAGTACCACCCCCAAACATTTGTTCTTTAATTATTGCTCCAATTACAGTCCGAACCATCAATTCGTCGGCCAACGAGGCAATGCATGCGAAACATTGAATAATGCAAACCCGCGATAATCGATACCCCATCAATAGCAGTCGTCGGGTCGTGCTATACATCGCCGGTCGTCTTACAATCATCGCGACAATAATTCCGACAAATGCCCCGGGCGAACGGCGAATCTATGCGGCCTCGCGACGGCGGTGTTTTATAAACATCTTTTAGCAGATACGTTATAATTCGACTTGGCAAGAGTGCGCGCGGAACGTGGTTAGTCTTGAAACGCTTTGGACGCTTTGACTCGCTGCCAAGAGTCATTGTCGCTATGTCTTCACTGTGCGGCGATTATTATTGCGCGACGCAACGGGCACCGAGTTGCGCGCGGCGCAACGCATATTTTCGGCCGCGTGCGTTTCGCGCCGGAAAACCTGGCGCGCTAAGTAGTGCGGCCCGGCGCAAGTCAGACAGTGGTTTGGGTTGCCGGCGAGCCAGCCAGCCGAGCCGACGCCCCTTTTGATGCCACCCTCGCCGCAGCCGAAGGATAATGCGCGAGCCAAAGGATAATTCCCGATACGAGGACGAAATCCCGAGACCGCGCGCGCCGCCAAAAAACTCTTATTTAAAAATATATTTGCCGTGCGCCGAGCAAGACCGAGAGGCCGCTGGCTTTGTGGCGCGCGCACCCGGCTCCTTTCACGTCCCTAATTCCGGATGGAAATCGCGCCGTAATCGCGACCGGGGCAACATTATTTTCATTTTCCTTTGAGATACGCCCGGCCGATAAGCGGAACGCGCACCGCAAAAACCCGTTTTGATCCGGCCCCGGGTCATTTCGCAAATCACCCCGCAACGTCGTTCCGCTAATTACGAGCCGGCAAACAGCGCGACCGATGCCTTTTTATCTTTAATTACTATAGCGCGAAGGCGCAGCGATACCGCCGGTTACACTGTCATTGGGTTCGACGATACGTTCTTTTTTTTTTTTTTTTTTTGGCAGGTGACTGTGATGAGAAGTTGCCGAATTGAGAAATTGGCACTTCGGAGCACACGATAATGACCTCAACGTTTTCCTCGGTCGGTCTGAATGTCGGAGACATTTTTCAGCCCATCGCATTTTCGCCGAAATCGAATGGCTTGTACGTGCAAATGCGCGCAATTTACATGACGACCGAGGCGCGCATACAATTAATTTCATTAGACATCCCGAGTTGAAAATCGTCCCATTAGTTCGGCAACTTTCGTCGACCTCGCTCGTTTGTCGCTCGCATTTGATTTGTCGCGTCTCGCGGCATTCGGAAAAGTTGCCGCGCAATTCACCGAAAGCCGCGCTCGACTGTCACTCGTTAGTCGTCGCGCGCGCCGAGTGCTCGAATTGTTAGTCCGACAAAAAATTATGTTAATTATTCGCGCGGCGACAAGTGGCAGGCCGGGCGAAAAGACGCGCGCTTCGACGTAATAAGTTGTTTATCGAGCGTTCCGGCGGCAGTAAACGCGCGCACATTTAACAGCCGAAGACAACGCGTAAATGCCAACGACCATTTACTTGCGAACTCGGAAGTTAAGTTTCGGGCGCCCGAGTCGGTCGAATCTCGGTCGCCGGACCAGCGAGATGTAATCGACCAACCAAGTTAGGTCCGAAATGTGTCAGAAAATGTTTTATTGGGGTAACCAACAAAACATTTTGGCAGTCCCAGCAGAAGACGAGGGGTACCAATTTATTTCGTTGTTTCGATGAGGAAAATATCGTACCTACTTTGGAAAAAACCTTTCCTTTTTCCTCGTAAAGAAATGTATTATCCACTTTTGCGCCGACGAGTTCCATTAGTCATTCGCGACGAAATTACGAAGTAAGACAGAGCCACGAGTGCGGTCGCACTTTTGATCAATCCGCGGCACGGCGAAACGTCGGATAATTAAATCTCGGCTTAATAATTAAGACAAATGAATGAGTAATGCATGTGTCACTTGATCAATGAGCTCGGATTATTTGAATAATGCAGCAATCGATACGGCTTTGAGTGCCCCGGCAGAAATGAAAACGTTACCTTAACTTTGCAATTTCGGTCGCGCCGTTCGCCGCAATCACAGCACCTGCCTCACTTTTACATGCAAATTTTTCCATCTCGATAAACAATCGCCCCGAAATTCCAATTTCGCTCGATAATCCGGCCGTTAAAACGGCGCCCATTAACTTTGCATCCCTCCCATTAAATATTACTCCGCGAAAAGCTCACGAATTCATCGACCGCAACATCGCCTTTAACTTCGGGACAAATGTTAAACCCCCCGCTGAATAATGCACATCCACCGGCGATCGGGCAATTTTTCACCTCGGCCTCCCCGTCCGGTCATCTGAGAGCCACTGGCAGTCGTCCTCTGATAGCATTGTGCCAGCTTCCGTCCGATAACGCGCCGCGGCATCGCGACACTATGACTCGGACGGATAGACGCCGGACAGATTGCGGCTGGCCGAGGAAAGCTGCGGCACCCTCCGTCATTTGCTTAGGACCGGCGCTGTCCCTCATCGATCGCAGTTTGATCCGCCCGAGGACACGAGTCGGCCAATTCTCGCGACGATAAGGCATCCGCGATAATGTTATTCCCTTTGTCCAAACAGCGCGGTCCGAATTTGTCGAGCGCCGTCTTCCAACTCGACGAGGGACCGTCCGATAAGGGTCCGAGTCTCGACTCGGATCGTTTCCTTGCACGCGCGCTGCTCGTCGCGTGTTGCGCTTTAGTAGGCCGAGAAATCTTTATCAGCGGCTCATAATATATGTACAAGACGTCAAGCACGTCGATGGTGTTTGCTACGCCGAACAGGGGCAAACGCGTGATCTGTGACCCTTCGGGTTTCGCCTCGTATCGATCGCCGGATTGCTCAACGCCGATTAACAGCGACAAAGTTCAATTCGATTCTGCTGGACGACACGTGTAACTGGTCCTAATGTCTCGATCGGTTGCAAGAAAAAAAACCGAAGGGTGAGATCCTAAAGTATTCCTTTGTGATCACTTTATGGTCTCACTCCTTTGTGATCACTTTATGATCTCATCCCTTTGTGATCACTTTATGATCTTATCCCTCCGTGATCACTTTATGATCACAAAGGGATAAGATCACTTTATGATCACAAACGGATGTGATCACTTTATGATCACAAACGGATGTGATCACTTTATGATCACAAAGCGATATGATCACAAAAGGATGTGATCACTTTATGACCACAAAAGGATGTGATCACTTTATGATCACAAAAGGATGTGATCACTTTATGATCACAAAAGGATGTGATCACTTTATGATCACAGAGGAATGTGATCACTTTATGATCACAAAGGAATGTGATCACTTTATGATTACAAAGTGGGCAAGTTTTTTCCTCTAGGCTTCGCAGGAAGGCAGCCACGAAGATAAATCTCCCAAATGAAATTCGATTCCGCGAACCATTGTAACCACCTATTGCGTGTTCGTCGCCATAAAACCGATATCGACGAAGGCGAGCGACAAGCAAGAAACTTGGCGGACACAGTTTATTGATTCGCGTTTTTGCATTGACATAACGCTGACGGACGATAGCGCTCGACGATTCCGTTGCGGCAGATCCGCGGCGCTTGCGTCATGCGCCCCCTTATCGCCGATCCTAAACTCGTAAAAAATCACGCCGATAAGCCTAAGCCCACGCTAATTCAATCAATCAGCCGCAAGCGCGAGCTTATCTTCGGCCGCCCGGCTTCGGCAACCGGGGTTATCACTCACGAAATAAATAAGTTGACGCGTAGTCCGTCGGCTAATCGCGTAGGCCCGGTTCGATCGCATGAACCGGCCGACTGTGCGAGCCGAAAGGGAGCCGGAAAAAAGACGACGCCGCTCATTTGGAGTTCGGGCCGCGGCTCGTGCGAGTCGGCCGAGCGCGAGATTTCGCCGGAACAGTCGTCGCTCGCAATCAAACTGCGCGCACAATCACGACGGGTAAGTCGCCTGCTCGAATTTCATTACGGCAATTAGACGCGGCGAACACGCCCGGGCGCCCGATCAATCGCGGCGACGGCCCCTCGGGCCGTTCGCCGCAGACTCGCGCTGATTGACAGCCAAAGTTTTCAATCGCGTCTCATCGCTGCGGGTCACATTTCCCGCTCGATGCGGCCGCGCTAACGAAATCATGCCGCGGCCAATCGAGCGCGAAATCGCGGATTAATCGGCCGCGAAAATGTGTGGGGCGCGATTGAGACAAGTGTGGTTTTTAGCCAAGTTCGGACAGTGAGATCGGTTGATCAGTGGATTTTGTACAGATTACGAAATTAAAGGATTTTGACCAGTTTCGGGGTGGATGAGTGAAAACAGAAAAAGAATTCGTGCCTGAGAAAACAAATTCTGGATCACTTGTGATCCCTTTCTGATCAGTAAAACGTGATCCCTTTGTGATAAGGTTTTTGAGACTTTTGTGATCATGATGGGATCATTTTGTGATC
>JABFPB010003771.1:0-16309 GCA_022817645.1 Ceratoteleas bidentatus
CCCCCCCCCCCCCCCCCCCCCCCCCCCCCCCCCCCCCCCCCCCCCGCCCCCCCCCCCCGGCGCCCCCGCCCCCCGGGGGGGCGCGGGGGCTGGCTATCTTTGGGGGATTTTGGTGGTCTTTAGGGGGTTTGGCGGTTTTTGAGGGTTTTCGGCGGTCTTTGGAGGTTTTTGGTGGCCTTTGGGTGCTTTTGCCGGTTTTTGGAGGTTTTTTGCGTCTTTGGACATTTTTGGCGTTCTTTGGGGGTTTTTGGCTGTCTTTGAGGTTTTTTCGGTGTTTCGGATGTTTTCGGCGGTCTTTAGGATTTTTGGCGTTTTTTAGGGGGTCTGTGGGGGTTTTTGGTTGCCTTTTCAGTTTTTGGGGGTTTTGGCGTCTTTCGGGATTTTTACGGTTTTTGGGGGGTTTTTGACGTCTTCGGGGACTTTTGGCGGTTTTAGAGATTTATGGCGCTCTTTGGGGATTTTTGGCGGTCTTTGGGGATTTTTGGCGGTCTCTGGGGATTTTTGGCGGTCTTTGGGGGTTTTCGGCGGTTTTTGGGGGGGAATTCGGCGGTCTTTGGAGGTTTTCGGCGAACTTTTGGGAGTTTCTTGGTCTTTGGGGATTTTTGGTGATCTTTCGGGTCTTTGGAAGTTTTTGGCGGTCTTTGGAGATTTGTTGCGTCTTTGGAGATTTGTTGCGTCTTTGGACATTTTTGGCGGTCCCTGGGGATTTTTGGCGCTTTTTCGGGTCTTTGGGGGTTTTTCGCTGTCTTTGAGGTTTTTTGGCGGTCTTTTGGAGATTTTCGGCGGTCTTTGCAGATTTTTTCGTGCTTTCGGTCTTTGGGGGTTCTTCACGGTCTTGTGGGTTTTTGAGGGTTTTTGACGGTTTTTGGAGGTTTTTGACAACTTTGGGAGTTTTTGGCGTCTTTAGGGGTTTTTGGCATCCTTGGGGATTTTTGGCGGTCTTTCAGGGTTTTTATCAGTCTTTGGGGTTTTTGCGGGAATATTTGTCGGTCTTCGGGGTGTAATTATATGCAAAATGTTCAATTTATTATTTCTTATCATAGTTTTCAGACTCAAATTAACACAGTGGTTCTGCTAACGTTCCGTTATCGCTCAAATCCTATTAATGCGAAATAACGACAAAAAATTGCTGTTTCCGTTCAATAAGTGTTGACAAATATAATATAATGTAGATGTATAAACTAACAAAGACACACTGATTTCAAAACTAAACATACAAAATATGTGAATTCAGTGGAGATGCAATTTCATTTTTAAGTGACAAATAGCCTTTAATTACAAACTTACACTAACAGAATATTCGCAATTTTAACAAGGTACAAACATGTATTCTAACTTTAATTTCAATATTTATTTGATATTTTGTATGGCTTTTCAAATTACCTTATAAAGTTAAAAAATAGTCGAGGCAAAGCTAAGGACTCCCACTTTCCTCGTGGCAGTCAAGAAATTTTACCAATGATTTGTCGTTGTACGTTTATATAAAAAAATCCTTAATTACAAATTTGCACGTACAAAATATGTAAAATCAGTGAAGAGGTAATTTCATTTTTAAGTAACAAATACCCTCTGATTACAAAACTAGACATACAAAATATGTGAAATCAGTGAAGAGGCATTTTCATGTTTAAGTGACAAATAGACATTAATTACAAATCTAAACTAACAAATATTCAACTAAGAATTCAACTAAGAGGCCATTTAGTTTTCACGATACACATTTTTACGTTACAAATATTCATATTTGAACATAAATTTTCGGTTTGTTAATGAAACTAGGGGAACTAAAAATCCGACTCTGTACTTCCACGATAAGAGTTGTGGGATCAGCCAGGCATGTTAAAAAAAACAAATTCTTCTATGTAGAAATCTTTTATGTAGAACACACTTAAATATAACTGCAAAGAAAAAAATATTTACTACAACAGTTTCACAAGAAATCACAAAAAAATCTAAATAAAAAATAATAAGGCGGAGTTGTTAAGTTAATCCTTTCGTTAGTTTTGTTACTTTTTTTTGGTTTTGTTAGTTTCGTTAGTTTTGTTAGTATTGTAAATTGTCAAGCTGAACAAAACTAACGAAACGAACGAAATCAACAACAACACACAAATCATTCGTAAAATTTCTAGAATGTTCCTGCCACGAGCATAGTGAGGTGCCCTTAGCTTTGCCTCGTCTACTTTAAACTTCATAAAATGGAGAATATTTTGTTTGTGTAGGTTTGCAATTAAAAGGTATTTTGTCACTTAAAAATGAAATTGTCTCTTCACTGATTTCACATATTTTGTATGTGTAGTTTTGTAATCAGAGGGTATATGTTAGTTAAAAATGAAATTACCTGTTCACTGATTTCACGTTCTTTGTATGTGAACTTTTGTAATTAAAGATTTTTTTATATAAACGTACAATGACTAATTATTGGTTAAAGTTCATGACTGTTGACTGCCACGAGAAAAGTGGGGTACACTTAGCTTTGCCTCGTCTATTCTTTACCTTTGTCAGGTAATTTTAAAAGTCAAGCAATAGTTTATTTTGAACCAAGGGAGTAACGGAGTTTTACTCCCTTGGTTCAATATATTTTTCGTTACACATGCAAGTAGAGGTCGAGTTTTATTCCCTGAAATTGCGGAAGAAAAACTAAACTTTACTCCCTAGGGAGTAAAGTTTAGTTTTGCTCCCTAAATTCAGGGAGTAAAGCTCGACTTTACGTGCATGTGTGACGAAAAATCATTTAAGATTAGGAAAACCCCTTGTAACAAAAAACAACGTTACAGTACATCATATTGTATGTAGAAAATATTTTTTCGTCACTCTGGGAGCACTCCCTAGGGAGCAAAACCGAGTTTTGCTCCCCACTTTTCCTTCCTAGGGAAAAAAACTCGGTTCTACTCTCTAAAATTACGGGGCAAAGTGCGTACTTTCGTGCCCTTGTGACGAAAAATATCGTGTGTACCACGGGAGGAAATGCCTACCGTCGGTATACCCTCGCCTACAGCTCGCCTCCGGCGAGCCTTCGGCTCAGGCTGCCACCTTCGCCCGCGGGAATAATCGCCTACTTTCTTCCCTAGGTACACAATATACTCTTATTTATTTAGTAAATATATTAAAATATTGTGTACTTATTTTCTACATTGGACATTCACATATGCACTAAATATTACAAACAATATTTTTTAATATTTACACAATATTTACTAAATATTATGCGTTCTTAGGGTATGTAATTTTACAGAATATGTGGTGGATTATCATGTGTAATTTTACACAAATTTTGAACAGTGTACGATGTGGTTGGACCACGCATACGTTCCCTTTTCATTCCTTTTTGTACTTCTGTTCTTGTACCGTCACTGTAAAAAAATTAGATGCCAACTCTGCACCTGTTGCTGTAGAACCAATCTAATTTTACATCATTTCGATTCAAATCTAAAATTTTTATATATTATTTAATGGTTTTCTTGATAAAAACCATTGACACCTAAATGAAAAAATTGACAACTTCCACAGGCCTGAATTAAATACGTTCAATTTAAACCAATTTCATAAGGATAGTAATCAATTTCTCATGCATGGAGAAATAATGAACTGCTTAGAATATGGTCTTGTTTTGGATTATTTTCGGTTATAAGATCTTCAGTCATGTGTTGCCGAGATAAAAAATAATACTAAATTTATTAATATGGGATCTAGCGATAATAATTTAAAAAGTGTGGTTGTTAATTTACTATATATTCCAAAAATCTTCTTGACTTCCAGATTTTGCCAGTCAGACTCCGGGGACTTTTGCTTCAATACGTATTTATGGATTTTATTTTTGTGCGTTTCAGCATTTGGATAATAACAGATCTCGTCATCCGGAGAGTACCATTTACTGGGAACAGCCATTACCCCATCTTCAAATTCAATGACAACGTACATTTCCGTCATTTTTTATTATCTGAAAAGAGAATAGGCAAATTTATGCTCTAGACTAACATTTTAGGCACTAAGGTAATTCTCCCGTGAAGGGCTGTATAATTAAGGTGCCAAGTAAAATATGCGTATTTTATTCAAATAAAATTATTTTTTTAAGCAATTATATTATGAAAAGTCTGTTTGTCACGCTAGAAATACGATTTTTATTTGCTATTCTTAAAAAATAATTTAAACTTTTTTATCACATTTTCATCAAAACAGAGTTGCATATCTGTATATATCATTTTTTAGCACTTTCTCTAATATTTTCAAACTAGTCTCCTATGATGCTAATATTATGTTGTAAAATTTGGTGTTAAATATCTCTGCAACTAGGTAGTGAATTTGCGTGAAACTGCAGCAAATTAATTATTAGCAAAAAACGAACTTAATTTCGGAATTTCATTGAATTCTGTTCGACTTGATTAATACATTTAAAAAATGCTCATGCGAAGCAAGAAACCGTAGTTACATCGAATTTGATCCATTGGTTGCAATGATACGGACGTTCGAACATGGATGTTTTTAACTGTAGCGTCCGTCGTCGTCTTCTTCTTCTTTTTCTTCTTCTTCTTGTTCAACGTCCGAGTGACGTGATTATCAAAGATATATTGTCGTCTTAAGTCGTAGGTCGTAGGTCGTAGGTCTTAGGTCGTAGGTCGTACGTCGTACATCGTACGACCAACCGGCGCTTATAGCAGCCTATCCAACCGGCGCTTATAGCAGCCTATCCAACCGGCGCTTATAGCAGCCTATCCAACCGGCGCTTATAGCAGCCTATCCAACCGGCGCTTATAGCAGCCTATCCAACCGGCGCTTATGGCAGCCTTATCAGCGCGTTAAGCAGCTAGTATAGAAGATACTTAAAATACGAGTTGCATTCTCGCAAAGCGGGCGGTAATGTTGAAACATATAACGAGAAATATAATTGAAAGAAAAGATTTCTACGACGCAATGTTTTCGGCGCTTTCGGCAATTTTTAATAATTAACGCGTTAAATTTACAATTATTTAAGATTTAAATGTGTTCAATTTAATGTTTATTCATTTTTACTGTGAAGCAAGGGAATTACATAATACGAATCGGAAACGTTAAACTTTGGTAATAACATACATTTACGAAGAATAAGTTCAAGTGGCCAACTTCGCCTATTTGACAATTGTTTTACTTCGTAGCAATGTAATAAATTTGATACTTTGTCATCATCGTACATAGGTCGAAGATCTAAAAACTGTTTGCCGATCACGTAATTTTTCTGAGAATGGGACGTAGCGAAGTTCTCGATGATAACAATCTCGCCATTACTTAACAAACAGCAATTGTCGGGAGGAGTAGTACAAAATGTACAATCATTAAATATGTATGTTTTATATTGTGGGGAGCGAAGTGAATTGATCATAGGTCCGTTGTGATGCTTGTTTTTCAAACCAGAGAATGTTTCTGTTGCGTTAACAGGTAAACCCTGTTCGATCTCACTATAACGCCTATGTAATTGTTGTAATGGTTGCCCTGGCTTTCTAATGAGTTTCTTTAGAGGATTCATGAAATTTTCGAACTAAAATGCGCTAAAATTATCCAATGATCCAAATCGTTCAACATCATCGGTTAAATGAATTAATGCATGAATGTTATGAGAAACATATTTTTCACTGTAGCAATCAACAAACGTTTCGATGAAATATTTAAGTAAATTTTTTGCATATTTAACTTCAGTTAAAAGATCCGGAGAACATAGTATTCTTATTGCGATGTGCAAACTTAAAAAATTATTATAAACATCTGTGTTCAAGGCGCCAAAAACATCTCTTAAAACAATAGGACCTAAATACAAGATAAACAATCGACCTTCAGTAGCTTTCCATGAACCATACATTGAAATTTCCTCTGGTTTTCGCGCAAATTCTCTCGGGATATGTGACCGTAATTCAGTTAGTCGGCGATTTACAACTTTTACATCATCTGACGACAAATATTTGTTTTTTATCCATAGAGGAATCAATTTTCTCGGGCTTCCAATACAAATTAAATGCATGTAATCTAAGGGAACACGCGATACTAAACCGAAGTTTGGAATTTCGCATAAAATAGTAGATGTGACATGGTAATTTTTATCAGTTTGTTCACGAAATGACTGATCAGTGCGTTTGTCGCAATCGGTTTGGGAAAACGACATTCGGTTATCGATATATTCCCCTTGAACTGTACACTTGGTACAACTATTGTAACCCGTGTGCCCTTTAATCCCAAGAACAAAAGATTTTGCTGGCGCATCGCAAATAATTGCCCGAAACCGAACATTTGCGTGGCAGTCTTGTAAATTAATTCCATCTGCGATTAATAGTTTCAGTTCGTCTACAAACATTCGCAAGTATGAGTTTGCACACGAAGGTTTTTCCGTCCCAAAGTAGCAACCAATGATGAACACCTTTTTTTGATGCTGAATCGATCCAAGAATTGGCCAGAATTGATTTCTTCTGTTGCTTATTGGTAAACCATCAATCCCTAATAACAATTTAATTTTGCGGAACACTCCATTATATCCTCTTAAAGCGAGTCGTATCCCGTTTGCAATTCCAAAATGCCAATATTTACCGGGTTCAACGTCGAAAATTGAAGAAAATCTTGGGGTATTTAAAAACGTTTTTCCACACTTCGGTAATTTTGAAAAACAATTATGGGCACGAAGAATAACAAGTAAAGCCGAAAGAGCCACGAGAGAAATTTTGAATTGCAAAGCCCAACCACGCAAAGCAGTTTCAAAATTTTGCCATTCTTCTTCTAGCTTCTCTTCATTCCCGGAGTCTGAGTCACTTGACACGTCGAAATTTGCTTCTGCTTCCGCAATGTCGGAGCAATCCTCGAATACTTCTACATCGAGTGTAGAAGGTTCTCGATTGACGTCTTCCGGCACTCCAAAATTTGCTTCAGCGTCAGTATGACCTGACTCCAAATCAGCGACATTATTAACTGCTGCAGATACTCGTACATCAATATCTGTTGGGTCCCAATCTTCGATGTCTGACTCTGTAGATGGATCATACCGTTGATCACATGATCGGTTCCCAATTAATGCAACGTCACATAGATTCTATGAATGGATAATTACCGGCAAACAATGTTACGTACGATATTTATTAACGAGCCCAGACTACCTTAATTAATCAACAAATTTCATTAGACATATATAAAGTTAAAAACAAGTTAAACTATCAATGATTTATGATTGATAACACCCTAGTAGAAATTTGACCAACCAGCCCCTGTAATTGGCAGGGTCCGTAAGGGCTGCCCGATTTAGGGCAGCCCACCCAGGGCCACATCGGGGCCTCGGGTGAAGGCCTGAGACAGGGCGATAACGCAGCTGCCCATTCCGGGCACCTGCGTGGAATCCTAATGATTTCTGAGTCCCGGTTCTTATATACTAGCCGCTTGTGGAAAAGTTGCGCATAAGGTAACCGACCCTGGCTCCGAGCGGGCATCCGCGACAGCGCCCAAATTGGGGACGAGCGCGGAAATCCGACCGGGCCCCCACCGGGTTTCCCCGACAGCGCATGAATCGGGCACGAGCATGGAAGCACGATCGGGCCCCGGCCTGGTTTCCATGCCGGGGCCCAGCTGGGTTTCCGCGCTCTCGCCCGACTCGGGAGCTGTCGGGGAAACCCAGCCGGGGCCCGGTCGGGCTTCCATGCCGTGGCCAGGTCGGGTTTCCGCGCTCGCGCCCCATTCGGGCGCTGTTGGGGAAACCCGGAAGGGGCTCGGCCCGGTTTCCCCGAGTAGGTCGCGAGCGGAAACCCAGCTGGGTCCCGGCATGGAAACCCCGCCGGGGCCCAGTCGGGCTTCCATTCCGGGGCCCGGCAGGGTTTCCGCGATCGCGCCCGATTCGGGCGCTGATCCGGAATGGGCCCGAATGGGGCGCGGAAGGGGCCCGGCCAGGTTTCCACGCTCGCGCCCTGTCGGGGAAGCCCATTCAGGGCCAAAGTCGGTTTCCTTATGCGTAATATTTTCTCACTAGCGCCCCATTTGTTCGGCCCGTAGTATATAAGACCCCGGCAGGCAGCATACCTGTAGGCAATACACATAGGACATCGCACGGACACAGTGGGGACCCGAGAGGGGACTTCAAGTGAACGCCAATCCGGGCTGCGACAAGACCCCGGCCAGACCATTTCGGGCGCCATCGCGGAAGCCGGGCCAGGGCCACATGGATCATGTAACGCATGTTTCGGACCCCGAATTCGGGCCCTGGACGGAAAAGTCGGGGCCCGGAGTGGGAACCCGACCGGGCCCCGGAATGGAAACCCGACTGGGCCCCGCAATGGAAATCCGACCGGGCCCCGGAATGTAAAAGTGGCCGGGCCCCAGAATGGAAGCCCGACCGCGCCCCGGAATATAAACTCGAAAAAATTTCTGGGTAATCGGGCCCCGAAGCGGAAGCCAGATAAGGGCATCGATTATGTAACGCATGTTCCTGAATTGGTCGGAAATCTGGACAGTACCGGGTAACGCGTCTGAGGCCAGGACTGGAAACCCATTCAGGCCCCGGCCAAGTAGCCACACCTGAGCGTAGTTTGTAATCGGGCTCCAATGTGGAAAGCCCGACGGGCCCCGGAATGGAGCACTGACCGGGGCCCGGTACGGTTTCCAATCCCGGGCCCGGTTGGGTATCTTTCTATTCCTGGGCCCAGTCGGGTTTCCCGCCCAGGGCCCGAATTCGAGGCCTGGCCGGAACATGCGTTACATGATCGATCTGGCCCTGATCCGGCACCCGTGATGCAGCCCGGAATAAATTTCTACTGGGGTATTGTCTCGAATTGCTTCATCGATCATAATATAAAAAATTAAGTAGATACCACCCCGAGAAAAAAAGTTCTGGATCACTTTATGATCCCTTTCTGATCAGTAGAAGAATGATCCCTTTGTGATAAAGTTTTTGAGACTTTTGTGATAATGATGGGATCATTTTGTGATCACTTTGTAATCATTGAATGATGAGATCAATTTGTCGAATATTCAACGGATCATTAAATCGACGTGCCTTACGAAGAAAAACACATTTCAAATGTATTACGAAAAAGAGCACTTTTCGGCATGTCCGCGAAAAAAGCACGTTTCGCCCGGCAAAAAAGCGCCACATTCTTGGAAAAATACAATTTCGTCTGTTCCAGGAAATTTAATTACTGATTATATTAATACGATGTGGAATTTTTTACCATGCATGACCATTCTTATCAAAAAAACACGTTCGAACATGTTTATGCAAGTTTAAACATGCTTTAATTATGATAAGATATGGAACATTGTAGACATTTTTCGATTTTTCAAAAATTCGAAAAAATTTGAAAACAATCGAAATAAAATTTAAAAACTCCTCGTCGGGCTCTGCCGGTCTCCCACATTCTCTGCCAGGCTCTGCCGGTCTCCCACATTCTCTATCGGTCTCTGCTGTCTTCCCACAGCCTTTGCGGATTACTGCCAGTCTCTGCCCGACTCTACCGATCTCTCACGGTCTCCCACAATCTTTAGAAAAAATTTCGAAAATATTTTAATTCCCACTATCACCGGCAGAGATAGTGGGATACCGACTGAGACCGTGGGAGATCGGTAGAGACCGGCAGAGACTGCCAGAAATCCGCAAAGACCGTGGGAAGCGAGCAGAGAACGTCAGAGAATGTGGGAGACCGCAGAGACCGTGGGAGACCTGCAGGGCCAGGCGAGGAGTTTTTTCAATTTTATTCGATTTTTTTCAAACTTATCGAATTTTTGAAAATTTGAAATTTTTGAATGTGACCGCCGAGAGTAGTTTTTTAAAATTTGTTTCGCTTATTTCAAATTTTTTCGAACTCTTTTGAATTTTTTTCGATTTTTTCTAAATTTTTTAGAATTTTTTGGAATTGTTTTCAATTTAATTTCAAATTTTTTCAATTTTCAAATTTTTTCGATTGTTTTTTTTTTTTTGATTTTTTCAAAAATCGAATAATTGTTTAAATGTTCCATAATTTATCATAATTAAAACATGTTTAAACTTGCATAAACATGTTCGAACGTGTTTTTTATAAGAATATTCATGCATGGTCATAAATTCCAAATCGATTTAATTACTGTTTAATCGTATTAATCAGTAATTAAATTTCTTGGAACGGCCGAAATACTATTTTTCCCAGATTTTGGCCGAAACGTGCTCTTTTTCGCGGACACGCGAAACGTGCTCGTTTTCGCCGGACACGCGAAACGTGCTTTTTTCGCGGTCACTCGAAACGTGCTGTCAGGATATGGCAATCACGCCTTCACCTGACTCCGCATTGCGCGTATAATTTCAATATCGGTACGTGCGCCGAAGGAGTTCAGCGCGCCGATTGCCCTTGGGACATCCGAGGTAAACGCTGATCACGCAGCGAAATTGACACTCCTTCGGACACGCGCGCGTCCAAAAGAGCCAGGTGAATTACCGCACAAAAATACATGGTTAGAATTTTCAAAAACGCACTCAAGCTCGAATGAGACTGCCGGTCCACCTCCTTCGTAAATTACCCCCCCTCCCCCGGAGATAATTTGCAGTCGTTAAATAGAAGCTCCAAAAGACGCGGGCCGGAGTTCCCCGGAATAGATTGCGAAATCAAGCCGTTACTGGGTCGCACGCATCCAATACCGATTTTACCAGTTTCGAGATGGTTGAAACCAGACATCCTGGATTCCCTGCTCAGTACATCGCAGGGTGGGAGAACTCGTTCAGATTTGTGCGCCGTAGTGCTTCTACTGTTCGACCTGCAGATGGCGCAGTAGGAGTGGCGCGCGGTATGTCACGCGCGCTTAGACTATCATTGACGCGTATTACCAAGTATTATCTATGCTGCTCTGTCAGTTCAAATATATCGAGTATTTTGACACGGTGTTGAACTTGAACTTGATTGTGTGAAAATGGGAAGAAAGTGTGCAGTTGTTGGGTGTTGCAGCAAAACAACGGTAACGAATCATCTTATACCGTCAAATGTTAGCCGAAAAACAACCTGGCTTCGGCTTATTAACCGGCCAGATTTAAATGGTAAGATATTGTCATTCTTATTCACTTCGACCGTTAAACCATGAGCAAGTCAGACTTTAAATCCCATTTAATTTAACAGAATAACTTTCAAACAATTTTAATATACGTTCAATATGTTTAAAATAAATAATGATAGTTTATTTGCGATTATTATTGGTTAATAATGTATACTTATATTAATTTGGATGTAAGAGACATATTTATAAAAAAATTCTTTCAGATTTACCAACATCTAAATTAAGGAACCTTGGAGTTTGCCACCTGCATTTCTCAGAAACGTCATATGTGAAGCAGTGCATGCAACGGCAGCTCCACAGAGACGCAATCCCGACGTTAAATCTTCCGGCCCAACAAGTTCCATTATCAGGTTGTGTTTTATATTAGGCTACTCAAACCAATATCTAAATATGCAAATAATAGCAAAAAAAATTTGAACATTATTTACAGAAGAAGACCTTGCTACACCCGCGAACTGTACGCCTGCTGTGGATGACCTTAATTTGCCCAGCCAACACTTGACATTGGAAAACCCGTTGCCAGGTGGTGCTTTATACATGGTACTATTTTATAATCTGCAATATAAAATTCAATGCTTATTGAAACATTATTTATTTACAAAAGACCTTACTACACCAACGAGCTATGCGCCGGCTGTTGAGGACTTCAATTCGCCTAGCGAACAATCAACGCCAGTAACTCCGTTACCAGGTAAGTTTTATATCTATCTATGCATAATACATACTTGAATTTATATATATATATATATATATATATATATATATTTACATTTTTATAGGAAACAAGTGCCGGCAGCGGACAATAAATAAAGCTTCTTCGCTGACTCCACGGGAGAAATACTTCTATGATAAATGGTTGGCTACAAAAAAAAATTGAGAAGCAAAGATAGAGTAATCGACATGATGAAGAAGCGAAAAGCAAGGGCTACATCGAAAGCAAGTGAACACGTCGATGAATTTTTAAACGATATGCCACCTATCCAGCGGGATTTCTGTAAAATGATGCTAAGTCGACTTAGGAAAAAACCTCAAGTTCGTGTCACAAGTAGCTGATTCATTTTTTTATTTTTATTTATTTTGTTAACTGTTTTTATTTTATGAAGACAATTAATATTATTAAGTTTGAAACTATTCTTAAGATAGATAATAATTGCAGTCTAGAAGCTGCTATGTATGTAGATTAAGTGAATATGATCAGTATAATTTGTATAAAAATTATGATGGGTAGTTTTACATATTTCAAGCTATATTGTATAAAATAAATTGTAAACTATATATTATATTTTTTGCATTTCCTTTAACACGTTTTGGACAATTTCTTTCATTTAAAACTTCTTCCTTCTTTGGTGCATCTACTTTAACACATATGATCGGAAGATCTTGTCGAGTAGAATGTTTTCAGAAAAATGCATCTGTAAACGACTTACAACATGCAGTTAAGTATTAAATGGGATATGTATTTGTAATTTGTTGTACAATTTTTTTAATATGTTATATATTACAATAATATCTACAGTACAAAATTATAAATAAAAATATAAATAAAATCATGTATTAATCATTTAAGAGGACAGTCTGGTTAATTGTCAGCAATATCATAGATTAGTAGGAGAGAGTTGAAAATTTGTATATTTACCTCTCCCCATCTTTTTCTCTGTCCGCACCTCTCCCCATTTTGCGAAAAATTATTTAATACATTTTTTGTTATACAATGTACCGAAAAATTCACCGGACTGTTCCCTTAAAAACAGAAGCATATAAATTGAGCTTTAATGACTTTGGTATATTATCTACAGGGACTCCGGTATACTACAGACCAAAAACTGTTAGCACTTTCATTGTATTCAGTTGTAGGAGGAACTGGATACAAATTTTGCAGGCATCTTTTTGGCCTTCCTTCTATAGCAGTTATTAGACTCTTATTGACATCAGTGTCATTAAAAGCGGGAATAAATGATTTTATGAAAGAACATCTGAAGGCGGTAGCATCGAATCTTAATTCCCAAGACAAACACTGTATTTTAATGTGGGATGAGGTGGCATTGAGCCAAAACGTGGATTATCAGAAGTCTAATGGTTATATAATAGGTTTTGAAGACTGGGGCCATGAAAGAACATTCAAGTTGGCAGATCATGCGTTGGTCTTTATGTTGCGTGGCCTGCATTCGGGATGGATTTTGCCTCTCTCGTATAATTTTGCCGACAAACAAACCAAGGGGCCACAATTGGCAAAATGTATTGCAGAACACATAGGCGTTATTCAAGATGCTGGATTCAATGTTATTGGTATAATTTATTGTCTAAAATTATATTTATGTTTTGAATATGTTTCTTTGATAAACTAATTAAATATATTTTTACATTGTCAGGAACTGTGTGTGATCAAGGGTCCTCCAATATTAATGCAATTTCTATTTTGTCGCAAAGGTCAAATGAACGCCGAATAAAATGCAATCTCCCAAAACGTAATAAAATTATCGACCAGAATTAAAACATATCACTAATATACAACTATAATATTAATTTTGAATTTTAGGCGATACGATATTAGTAGGAGATGTTGAAGTTGTTCCGCTTTTCGATCCTCCGCATTTACTAAAATGTATTAGAAACAACTTGATTACGAAAGATTTAAGATTTTCAAGTGCCGCCAATTCTACTAACCGGAAGAATTACGCGAAGTGGAATGTCATCGAAAAAGCTTATATAATTGACAAAGATTTGAACAGGTTATCAGATTTTTACTCTTAAAAAAAATATTTAAAACGATCGTTTCTATTCACTTCTATCATATTGTTTACAGGGCGAAGAGGGCTATGCCCCAATTGACCGAGGATCACATTTTCCCGGATAACCGGAAGAAAATGCGGGTTAAGTTTGCATCACAGATTTGCAGCAAGAAAGTTTCGGCTTATATTACATCCTTAGCGAATCTGAAAGGTAATGATACTTTACTGCGTTGGAAATTTAGATGGCATTCAATTCATTTTCGTATGTTTATCACTAGGAGAGTACAACATTAATGCCGACGAAGCAAAAGACACTGGTTTTATTTTGCAATTTTTCAACGACTTGTTTGATTCGTTTAATGCAAAAGAATCCGACGCTACCGCTCTCCGAAATCCAGTGACTGTGGGGAGTGAACATCACACCACTTGGGAAAATAGTGTCCGTGTTTTAAAATCGATGGTGTTTGTCGACAGGAAAACTTTAAAACCAGTTACAAAGGTTCCAACAATTAACAATTGGACTCGAACAATTTACGGCGCGCAAGCGATCTGGAAAAAAGTGCACAATTTGGGATTTACTTCGCTAAAAACCAGGAATTTAAATCAAGACCCATTGGAAAGTTTTTTTAGCGAAGTAAGGTCTCACCGTGTAACCAATATTAATCCAACACCGCCTCAGTTTAAAGAATCATTCCAATTGCTGCTGATTAGTAAAATTACCGGTCCAAAACGTGTTGGTGCAAATTGCGAAGTAGATAACATCACAAAGCCATTGGGTGATTTAAAAAAATTCTTTTTTAATGTTCAGAGTAGCTCTGAAACATCTTGTGAGGAACACCAAAATCCACAAAGAGATACTATGGACATAGATTTGGAGCAAACTGTATTGAACAATTCCCAATTTGCTTCAAAAACTTTATCCGCAGTCTCGTTTTGTGTGATATGCTCAAAGAATTTCAAAAATCCGCTTTATAATATATCTATACGAACAGCTACCACCGCAATATTAAAATACCTGAATGTTTCTTCTCATTTTCGAAATGTACATGACATCCTTTGGGAAAAGTTGCAATACATTTTTGAATTTAAATGGAATAATTGCCTTGAGCATAAAGGCAAAATAAAATTAACCCTTGGGAATATGATTATACATTACAGCATAAAAACATGGTGCCGCCGTAAAAATGTTGTTATAAAATCAGGAAAACAAACACCAGGAAAAAAAAATGGACGAGTCAATAGTAAGATTGTCAAATAAATGTTTTTTTATTGTTAACGTATTTCTTAACTATTTATAATTAATGGAAAATGTTGTTAACTATATACATAAAAAGTAAAAAAAAATTGTAATTGAACTCTGAACCGTTCAATGTTAACATTTTGAACAGTTCCCAGTTCAAATGCGATTATTTTTATCATTTGTATATATTATAACATTTTTCATAAATTATATATTAGTTATGAACTGATATATAATTTATGTGATTATGAACTGTTATAATTTGTTTAAATTTGTGTTCAAGTTATTGTTTGTCATGTATTTATTTTAAAGATAAATAATATATGAATAAAATGACAACAACATTGGTAATGTCCTATTTAAAGCACGACGAAATTTATTAGTTAGTTTAAAATTTATGCATAACTTGTACATGCATTATTTTGTACTTGCGTATTGTTAATTGTTAATATTAAAAGTTATGTTTATTAATTCTGCCTTTTTATTTTAGTACCCTTTCATAAAATTCATTTAATGTTTTGCACGCCATAATATCTGGTTAAATTATATACAGATATGTAAATATAACAATAAATATGAGCAATAATATATATAAACATAGTATAAATATAAATAATAAGAAATATAATAATATTTCTTACGATTATTAGTTGCCAATACGTTTTTGAACATTTAAATTTACGCGCGCCCGTAAGTTTATTCGATTTTTAACCGTTAGTACTACTGTACGACCTACAGAGGCGCTGCAGTATACGCGGCAGCATGGCTCAATGGGAGTTATCCCACCCTGGTACATCGGCATTCGTCGTCTAATTGAGTACCTCTTTGGCTGAGTCGCCTTGACGATCCTAGTAGAAATTGAAATCGGGCTAATGTAAGGCCATTATAATGCAGCCTGATTGCATATAAAGGGCATTACAAGGAACGCCTAATCAGGGCACTGTAGTGATGTAACGCAAGGTAAAGGTTGGGGCCTAATAAGGCACGCCTTGTAAGGCTTCCTGATCACAAGGCCTCATTATAGCGTTGCCAGATAAAATTTTAAGGGCATAATCATGCCATAATAATGATGCCTTATAAAGCGTGCCTTATCGGCCCCCAACCTTTACCTTGCGTTACATCCTGATCAGGCCCTTATTAAGCTCTCCTCATTAGTTTCCAATTCAGAATTCATAGTATTAGGATAGTAATAGGATTCATAGTAAAACAATACATATTAATAGGATTCATCCTTATCCTTACTTACTTATTTTTAATATATAAATGGGAATATATGTTTGTTTGTTTGTTTGTTTGTTTGTTTGTTTGTTTGTTCGAGCATCACGCTTAG
>JABFPB010003772.1:0-16306 GCA_022817645.1 Ceratoteleas bidentatus
TATGTTTTGATATGTAACATTCCCGCAAATATTCCAATATGTTTCTGTATGTTTCAATATGACGTTTTTAATAGGGATAGTTTTCTCAACATAGTTTTTTGCTTTAATTAATAAAATGTATTTTTATCATCTTAAATTTAGTTGTGTTGAGTCCTTTTTAGCTATGGGGACAGACAAGCAAACGCCACCGTACGCCAATCACTAGTGTAGGGTTATGTTCCATTTCAGTTTTCAATACTAAATAATTAGCGAAAGTAACTATTGTAAAAGAAACAATGTCTATTTAAATTAAATATGTGTGTATACCTTTACTAAAGGCCAGCATTTTTTCAAGTACTGTTCTCGATACTTGGGGAAAATCGTCGCAAACGAAGATTCCTCGAGCAACCGATGTTTGTTATCCTCAGGAGTAAATTTCGGGATTTCCAAAGACCAGGCGTTGTCGACTACCGCCGTTGTTTTTGGCGCCTCTCTTTCCAAATCCTCAACAGTCGTTTCATGTTTCTTTTTTGACTTTTTATCCATCTTCATGTGTTCGTTCACGACCCGCAATTGAACGTGTTTATTGTTTATAAATTAGAAAGCAATGCAGACAACTTCAAACGACATGAATGGGCGCCATGTTGGATTCAGTGTCGACAGTACTAAGAGATGCCATTCGATATTTTTCAAATGCGTCGCGAGTGTTCCTATCTTTTCAAACATTAAAACAATAAATTTTATGTCATCATAATATATTTTTGTCAATGCAATTTGTTTTAATGTCATATTATTTATGAATTTTTTCATTATGAATGAAAATTTAAACTAGCGAAATTTGTTGAAAATTCATTACGTTTCCATATCAAATTGATTAAAAACTTGTTGAAAAATTGTAATTTAATTAAAAGTTGATAAATGTATGTAATAAATAATTGATAAATGTCCAGTAAACGGAAACCGATTGAGACCGATACAGAAATTAGGCAACCATATAAAATAAATTAAAAGTAAGCATTTCTCGAGTTTCAAAATCGGCCGCGCAAACGCCAGAGCCAATAAGCAAACGAGGCCGAAAGAGAAGTTAGCCGCTAATCGAATAATTCGAGCGCATGCTGCAATTCACACCAGTAATGTCTTTTTTCTCTTTAGGAAGGAGAGGAGGAGAGGAGATTAGGATTTGTAGTCACTGACGTTAGCTGTAAAATGTGGAAAACCTTATTCGTTCTGACGCGTTCACGGTGGCACAGTTCGGTACAATTACAGTGCCGAGTGTATCGAGGTTATATGTGTTAATACGAGTTAAATGTATTGATGTTTATCGCCACGCGCCTACGCGTCTATGAATTGTCATAATATCGGGCCTTCGTGGAACACATTTGATGGAATCCCGTTCGTCGTTCCAAGTTTGAAACCGAACGGCGAATGAGTTATGTAGTTGCGATGGTTGCGAGTACGACGAGTGATATGACTGGTTCTATATATCATGAGCGGCAGGTAATCGTTAATTAACTCTTAATTTGTATAAAACGTTTATAACGATGGAAAAAAGCAGTTTTCTTTCCTCATTTTGTTCGACTTCATAAATTCTTGCAACACAAAATCTACAATACACTACGAAACAGAACTTCTTACAGTTCATACAAAATAAACGAGGGGTTTTTGTGTGGTTGCTTGTTAAACTAATGAGTTTTGAAGAAGAAAAAATAGATCTGTTTACTACTTGGATACTATTGTCACATTTGGTAGTAAGGATTTGACACAAAATGTTGAGTTCAGTAACATTTGAAAGATGATATTATACAAAGCTGTAAACATAACCTGTTTGAATTATCAGATTGACATTTCAGTATATGTGTTGTTGTCTATAAATAAGTATTAATGTGTCACTCTTTTTTTATTTTCATTTAAACTGCATCTATTCTGTGGACTATTTTCATATTTTCTTTTGCCAAGTAATTATTTTACAAGCAATTGTATGAATTGAGGCGCTTGGCTTATTTTTGCAACAAAATGTCTAAGCTCAAATTTTATACCAGCTTTTAAAACTTACGAAGAACAATTCTTCAAAATTTCATTGAATTTTACTACATCAATTTTGGAGAATACCAATGGTGAACTAGTTCATTTTGGCATAAACTACATGTCTTCTTATGGCAACTTCAAAATTTATTTTCTTGAAAACAATTTAGTATTTTGTAACATTTAAAGTATTTTGTAACATTTAAGTCTCAACAATCTTAATTTAAGACACTTACTATTTACATTTCATTACATTAAAATAGTACCTGTAAGCAGTATCTTAATCAATTGTCTCTTTCCAAAAGCTTTTTCAGACTGTAATGTTAGAAATTATTTCAGAAACCAACATTCTTATTTTCATTAAGTTATTAAATTTTGCATGCAATGAACAATGTTGTAGGTCAAGGAGCTATGTGCATTACATGCACTAAACAATTTATTTCAAGAGAGAGGGTTCAGCAAACAAGAATTAGATCAAATTTGTGATAGCCTCAGTCCCGATGTATGGATCAATCCACACAAATCACTTCTAGGTCTCGGCAATTATGACATCAACGTTATCATGGCTGCTTTGCAGCGGAGAGGTTGCGAAGCAGTCTGGTTTGACAAACGAAGGTTCGAACAATTACTCCAGTTCATCATCCACTATAACTTTTTGCTCTTCCCATCATTGGTACTCATTGAGCAAATTCACTTTTTCAGAGATCCTAATTGCTTATGCCTAGATAATATTGAAGGCTTCATATTAAACGTTCCAACTGAATACAAACTAGGCTTTGTATTCTTACCTTTGAAAAGGCGTCACTGGATTGCTTTGAGAAAAATACAAGGCACCTTTTACAATTTGGATTCCAAATTGGACTCCCCACAACTTATCGGAAAGGTAATAATAATATTTTAGAGAAAATTTTAATTTACTGATGTTTGCCAAATTAAATATAAATACAAAATGGAGATAATAAATTAGAATTTTATTTTAAAGGTAATATATTCTCTATGTTATAAAGGTAAAATATTATCTATGCTGACAAGTTTTGTTTATATACAAATGTAATTTGAATCAGTTCTCCATAAGAATGCAAAAGGAAGGACTTTTCATGATTTTCTTCAAAACCAGAAAATTGAGCTAGACAAGTTTCTATTAATAGTATACGGTTTTCAGGATGGCGATTTAATAGCTTATTTGAAGGATCAAATAGATAGCAAAGAAAAGGAACTGTTTCTTGTTGTGTCACGTGAGGTGGACAGCAACCAAGGATGGCTAGTGGATGCTTGTGATAACAGGGAACAAAGTAACCCAGACACTAATTCAATAACTTACATAGAAGATGGCTTATCAACAGACATCGATTTCATTAAAACACCAACAGGCGAGGTCAATGATAATGAAACATTTCAAAATAACCAAAACTCGAGATAGTTAACGCCCGTCTATACAATTGATAACAATTTTCATCGCGACAATAGCTTGACTGATAGAGACTTTTGGACTTGTAATAAGAAATCAATGCATTGCTACAAATAGCATCTGTGGCTTCCCGAAATTACCAGGGACCATCTTCAATTTTTTATATTTAAAACAAATCGTGTTCAAATGTATATCCTGGGTTACACAATATTTATATTATTTATAAAAGTCTAGAGCGAAAGTATATAAAATTATCCCGACATCGTAAGATCAGATAGAACAATCGAATTATGAATTATTATAAAAAATGTCTCAGTATGAAAAAATTATAGAAACACATGCTTTAACTGCATGAAGTTTCATGTTGTTCTTGAGAGAATTTCTAGAAATTAAACCATGGATCTAGCATAATGTTTAAGAAATAGCTTGAATCGCTTTCTAAAATAGCAAACAAGTAATTCCTGCTTAAAACTGTAATATGCCTAGATAGTGTAGACCTGATCCTCTCTTTTAATACCTTCTGACCCAACATTAACTCATGAATTAATTATTATATTTGTTGAAACAGCTACAGTTTTTTTAGTTGATCGAATCAAGTCAAAGAATTAATTAAAAATTGTTATTCAGATCCAGATGCATTACTTAAATCTGCATTTTGTTTCGAAAATTATAGCAATTTTTATCATTTCATTTGTGAGATAATTAATGTTAAAGTTGCTCTTTCTAGCATACACTATAAAAAAAGTTGCGTAAAATTCCATTACATATGACGGAATCTGGTTGCTGTGAAATTTTACGTAATTTTCCACCAAATGAGGAATTTTCCGTAACCTGTCACGTAAAGTTCCTACTCTGAATCTTACGAATTAACTATATCCGGACGAAATATTAAATGGAATTGTAGTTAATTCAAATGAATATGAAATATTATTATATAAAGAGTCATGACACAATACAAAACAGCATATTTAGTTAATAATCCCAAGACAAATAATGCACATTTAACCAATTTCATGAATTGAATGTCAAATTCCTCTAAATGTGGAATATTATGTTACGAGTGGAATTTTTTCCACTGATTTTGTAAACTTACGTAATATTTAACGTAATTTTCCGTTAAATGTAGTGGAATTTTACGAACTTTTTTTACAGTGTAGAAAGAGATATGTTGATACTTGATGGATTTTTGAAAATATCTTTGTAACTATTTTATAGCACAGCAAATCAGTGCAGCATTTTGAAGGTACCGATAAATTCAGACAACAAAGTAAATTCCTTAATATCCTCAATAAATACAATTTGATATTAAAGTGAAATGATTAAATAAAAATACTGACATTAAAGTACTAAATTTAGATTAAGCAGAAGCATTTTTAACCATTAAAAACTTTCATTTTTTTAATTAATACAATATTAAAATTAGCAAAACATAATGGAAAATATAACTGACGTTAATACCTGATCAACACCAATATAAATCGATACCCCGGAGCAGCTTTAACTTATCTGCCGAGAGCCGTTTAAAACTAATGTAACTGCATTTTTCATTCACACATAGCCTGAAATCCATGTTCATTATACCTATAAGTAGAGCAATAAGAATTATGTACTTTTTTAAAAATCTTTTTTAAATATCTTTTTTAAATACTTTGTATACATACAAATGCGTTTGATTTAAAGTTATTGCATCGTGAACTGCCTAATTCTTGAATTTGTGGATGTTTAGATCTACTCTTAGGTTATGTTTAATATGTAGATACGTTAAAGCTGATCAGGGGTATTATCGAAATATACACCTGTTCAACAGACATGATTCGATCAAGAATTAAAACAAATTTTCAATTAATACCTAAAAGTTACGCCATTTAGTGATAGAGCTACCATAAGAAGAATTTTCTATTACTTTTTTATTTTTCATTTTATTTGTATTTATTTCTAGTTTTATTTTAAAAATATTGCATTTAAACAATCATTTTTTAAATAGTATAAATATTTTCCACTGTTAGTATTTAAATAAGGCTCTGCACTTATTGAAACTTGGCATATTACATATTTTTTCTCCTTGTATGAAGCGTGTGTGGATCTTATAAGTGACCCCTTTATGTCTGAATGTAACCCATATTTGTTCATAAGTGAGTAATATTGGGTGTATATGGCTCAAGTACGGACATATATGCATTATATATGGATATATGTCAGATTCAAATAGACTTATCATATATGAGCGACAGAAATATTACAAAGAAATATAATTTAGAAGTAAGCAGGAATTATATTCTCAAATTGTCATATTTTTCAATGTTATTTCTAATTTAAGATCAAATTGGAGACATTCATTTCTTCCTGAGAGCCACAGATAAATTTGTTACGATCCATTACTTCAGTATTTGAATGTCTCATTGCAGTCATTCTTTATCAATCTTTAACAATCAATGAATTTTTAAAAACTTTTCCGTAAGTGAAAATCGAATTAAAAGATTGTTCAAAGTTTGTCATTTCTGGATGCGACGAAACATGGTTTTTATACATTTTGAAATTTATGAAGAATATATTGTCATTGTATAAAATTGAATTTAGGAAGCATCGAATTTTGTTTCTCTTTTATTCGGAGGAACAAGAGTGCTAGAAAGAAATATGATAACATTTCAGCTTCATGTAATTCTTATAATCGTTAGGCTTTGCGCATGTAAATAATACGAAATACGCTTATCATAAATGTGCATAAATTTCGTCGATCCGACAGATACTTTCGCGTGCTCTTTCATTCCAAGTCTGTGAACATTCACTTGAAAGACCTAACATAGTAGTCAAAACAAATCTCGCAAATAATTTCAAGTGTGATTGAAAATAACAATCCTTGAATAAGTAAGGTAACTCGTTTTATATAACTGTTAACTCGTTTTTCAAATGCTATCGGTTTTGTACCAAACTTTGATGTACATGTGATGAATTGTGTTATACTTTATAACTTGAATGAATAAGTGTAAATAATCGTTGTTTCATGTATGAATCAATTGTTTCGTCATCGATACCAAGTAATGCACAAATCTATAGTATATTGTATTAATTTTCTTTTTGTATATAACTCTACTTTTTGGATCCCTGTTTTGTTTGTTTATTTATTGGTTGTATATTACCAAGTTGTGTATAACTTTAGTTATTTGTGCCTTTCTTGTCGATCGTTACTCGATATGAGTAGTTTCTTTCGGACCTACAAGCGTTGAAAAATATAAACGCAGTGATGTGATTATTACCAGTTATAACAATGACCGATTATACCTAAAACAACACCGATTCCAGATATTTTAATATTGTTGTACATGTATATTATTTTTAGTATAAATAATTTATGTGTACATAATTTTGTTATATATTATAATAAATATTATATTGAAATTGTGTAGTGGTAATCTTAATCTCAGCAGTGCGATACATACAGACGACAGCAACATTAATTTAGCGTTGACGATCTGGACATCCCAATAAGCCAGCCCATTTCAATTTAATACGACTACTGCGCCATCTGCGCTTTTTTCTTCAATTCAAAGACAAAAAAAAACAGTTTCAGTTACTGAGTTAAGAATTAATTTCAACATTATATCTGTTATCATTTAACATACTGATTCTTGCGGAATCAAAGATTTGCCGATTATATTTTCAACCATTAAGGGGAGGTAACGCTTTGAAAAGGCTTTTTTTCATGAATTTTTTGTGGGTGAAGGAATGGTTATAATAATCCGGTCTTTTTTGGATAATATTAAGCCATCATTGGACAATATTTTCGGAATTTTTAAAGGCACTCAAGTAAAAAAGTATGGCCTGCTGCGTTGACAGGCTGGGGTTCTTAATATCTATCTGAAAGCAAAATTATGGTTACGTGTCGATTCATTAGACTTTAACTTAGGGATTATCTGGTCAGATGTCGAAAAAAATTGTTTTTCGAAAAATTATGCACATTTGAAAAAAAAACGTTTTCAGTTTTTTTCAAATGTGCACAGTTTTTCGAGAAACAATTTTTTTCGAGATCTGAAAATTTCGAAAATATTGTCCAATGATGGCTTAATCATCCAAAAAAGACCGGATTATTATAACCATTTCTTCGTCCACAAAAAATTCATGAAAAAAAGCCTTTTCAAAGTGTTACCTCCCCTTAAATCAATCGTTTTGGTGATTTTTATCAGTACGTATCCTTTATTTTATCTATAAATTTATCAATTAAAGTCACCTGTATCAAAATGCAAAAATATCCCATGGTTTAAAAGTTACATGCTTTTGTTGCAATTTCTGATAAATATAGTCATAAAGTAACAAGAAAAAATCCATATTTTCTAAATCATGGGAGATTTTCGCAATTTGATGCAGGTGACTTTTATTCAAATGCAATAAGGAATATACTAAATCAAATCGCATTTAATTATGTGCTGAATTAAAAATTTGTTAGGCTAAAAGTCAAATAGGAATAAGGTACAATGCCCAGTTAAAAAAATCCATCAGAACCATTAGATACTTATAGAAAAACTGACAAAAACTACATAGAAACCGTTAGGACTATATTTTGTATGATTTTAACATGGAATTACAACTAGATGCCAATAAAAGTATATATAATTACATTTGAGCTCAAAATCACACACTAAATCCTATACGAAATGTGACAAACTACTGACAGAAACCGCTTAAAAACCGTTAGGACTATTCTACATAGTCCTAATGAAATTTTTTAACTGAGGGTTTACATTACATTAACAAGACAACATTTTATAATGTTGTCTTGGTAAATAAGAAAAGATACGACACTCTTGCACAGAACTGCAAAGTTACGGTCTTTGTGCTCGGACCATCAAGTTACTTACTACAACAAGAAGTCATCAAATATACTTACCATTAAACAAATGGGTGTTAGCAAAGAAAATGCCACAGAATGGAATAAAAATACAATTTATTTTCACACGTTATTCACTAAAAAGTATGTACAGCATCTGTCATTTTTCATTTCATTTCATTTGTTGTTAAATTTCATACATACTATGTCATTATATTTACTGCGTGTACACGCTGTCGCCCTCGCTACGAACAGACACGCCCTCTACATTTTTCATCTTCCAAACTTCCACGCGGACCACGCAACTCAATTCCGTAAAGGCTCCGAACCCATAAAAACAGTCGAAACGAACGCAAGGTTTTAAAATGGCATTCGCACGCACGTCTTTAGCGCCTTTATTCCGAGGCAACGAACGACAGCGCGCATACGATAATACCATGCTAAGAATCTTCCGAAAAGCCGATGCTTCGCCACTGACTCGAGAACAAGGCCACTCAATTCGACGAGACACTCGGCGCCAAACATGATTCATATCATGATTCACATCATGATTCCCTTCGGCAAACGAACGGAATAAATTCTTCGGAAGAAAATCGCTTCGCACTCCGACCCACTCTCGTGAGGGCCTCACCAAAACAGACGACAGTTGCAAGTCACACGGAGGACGGAGCTAAAATGCATGTCATAATACACGACGACTCGAATCCCATCGTGGAATCGAGCCGTCGACGAACAATCAAATTACACGGGAACGATCGATCGGTTTCAGCGGCTACTTCTCGAGCGAGTATCGAGCTAAGCATCGAAGGACCGCGTCAATTCGCTCGCGACACCTGTCGGTTGCGCTTTTCCGAAATACTTGGGCCATTGAGCATCCGAGGACTTGAACGTTAAACGTGTTTCTTAGTTATGCCGAGAAACATCAAGAGAACGAAATCCATGCCTCTTAAGACTGAAGTTATTTCTCAATAATTGAAGAAGGAAATATCTCTTGACTCTGAAAGGTTCAAACGTAAATATCCTTAAGTGACGGAAAATTGACTTAACTGGTTATTTACAAAAAACTAGAGAAATAATATGAAATTTAACATTTGAATTTTATATTAATTGTAAGTGTGGAAATGTATTCGAGATATTGTTTTGCGACAAATTTAGATATCTCCTTATTCAACTATGTTTCAACTTAAGAGGCATCGAATTTGGTGTACTTGTAGCAGACACAGTTATGAATAATATCTTGAAATTTAGTTGATTTTAATAGCTGTCTTTTCAAGAAATGAAGTGTATGTGACTACAGTTACGTACACTTTATTTCTCAAAACCAAGTATTGTAGTGAGTTATATTTTTGGTTTCATTAACATGATATATTTTCATTTTTTCAAACTCGCGGACTTTTTTAATCCCCGATATCCAGAAAACACAAATTATCAATCATCTGTTTATACATTTTGCAAATAAATTTGTGCCCTTATGAGAAAATTTTTGAGATTAGTCTTTGAAAAAACAATGGTACAACTAAGCAAATTTCATGAAAACATTTTTTTCGTGAAACCGATTATATCATACACGCTATCTGAACTTATTTCCTCCATGTTCGTCATTTTGATACTTGCAACGTTTAACTGAAGCTGCATACCTCTGACAATATACTTAGGACCCTTGTATTGAAACAGAATAGTTAAGAGTGATCTTACTATGCAACGTCCTCTAACGCAACGCGAACCGGTCGGTGTCGTTAAGTACATACAGTTTCGCATTGAACACACGCGCTTCGAAGAATGCCGAGCTTGAACTTGGTATCACAGCGCACGTAATTGTCGTCACAACCCTCTCTCGATCCCACACCAATAGTCGCAATGAACGATGATAGTGGAGTAGTTATAAAAGTAATGTTACATAGTGCTTTCGACTTGCTCTCAAATTATTATCCAACTGTAAGAAAACAAAAGGTTCTAAAGCACGTGTTTGGAAGAAACATTATTCCTTGTAACTTAATACCTATACATTATTTTTTTGGAAGTAATTTGTACGAAATTGTTTCGAGTTTATACGAAATTGTTTATAATAAATTGTTTATGAGAAATTGTTTATAAAAAACTGTTCATGGTAAATTATTCATAGGAAATTATGCATAATAAACTGTTTACAAGAAGCTGTTTAAAATTGTATTAAAAATTCGAGTTCAATCAAATTATTTTCGACAAAGTTATTTTTCATTCCTAATAAAAAGAAACATATTTGCAATATATTTCCATACATGTTTGCAATATGTTTTCAGAAAAAATATATTAACAATATATTGTCAATACATTTTGCATATATATATTTTACACATTCACTAAATTTTCCATATATTGCAAATATATTATCAATATATTTTCCATTTTACCAGGGAAATGGAAGAACTCTGTTTCCATCGAAAGTGTATTCTAGAAACTTTTATTTTCTTCTAGTTGGAAAATAATTTCGCGGTAAATAAAAACCGCTTATAGAGACCTGTTGCAGAACACGTGTACGCCAAATTTCAGGCCACGATAGAACTTGATACGCGGCCAAACAAATCTAGAAACGCACACATACGCCGCTGTATACATGAAGAATGACATAAACTGTATTTCATGTTAATGCACATACACAGTATGTAATGTAACAACAATTAGTACTTTATGACGACAGCATCCGGCTCTTCGATAATATAAACGCAATTTGCAATGATCACAATTAATAAAAATTATGATAGATAATGTATATAATATACATACACAAACACTATCGACTTTTCATTTCCAACCATTGCGATAAGTTTTTGACGATAGTATTTATATATATATGTAGATAAACTTAGGAATCCTGCTGGAAAAATATGACTTTTAAGAGGAGATAGTAATTGTTATTGCGGCGTACGTCTTTTGTCAAAATTGACAATGAATTTTTAGTCTTCCCGAGCGCTGTGATAGAAATCAGTGATTCGACGCAAAGTTCGGTCAGTTTCAACATATATGCTTTTTGGCTTACTCTCATAACAGCGGATTACGTGAACTTAGGGCCAATGGAGACAAAAGCATTGAAACAAAATTACTAATGTAGACAATCTTTATTGCACAATTTCGACGATAGAATATCACAGATACTAAAAAAGTGATAAACGTTAACTGTAAACCAATTGTGTCGTTTTAAAGATGAGTCTGCGCTATTTCTACATAAATTGTTATAAACGAATATAAATCGACTGATATTGCAATCGAGATTGAAATTGTTCCGGAGCATGTGCTGATCGTCCTCTGAATAATCTTTTTGTATACGTGAAACTGTTTAATTTCATTGAAATACAAATTTTCGACTAGTCAAACGTTTATGTAGGCGTGTTAAATTTGGACTTCTCGTTAGTTCTGCCGCTTTTCTAATTACCTTGGCGTCGACTACTACCGTCCGTCTTGAACGCTTGTCAAAGAAAAAAGTAAAAACTACAGTAGATAAAAATCAGTATACTGAATATTCATTTTCCAAAAAAATTTGAAATGTAATTGTTTCCAAGCCGAGACTCTTCTTCGTAAAACGGAAATCGTAATACATTTACTTGATAACATACACCAATGTCTTGTGCAATAAAGAAATATATATATTCATATATAATATATATCTGTTCCTCAGATTCATTTTTGTTTTTATCAAGATGAATTGGTTCTTTTTACGCAATATATACATCTTTTGTTATCAATAATTACACCTGCATCGCAGTTAATATGCAGTGAACGGAATAAAGAGTCTAAATAAGATCCACTGATTGGCTCAAAGATTAAAACGTGCGACCAACGAGTGACGATGACGAACTTGGACTCGTGGTCTCGAATTAAGGGAATAACAACGCAATCACTTCTAATTGGTTCAAGGGGAAACAAATCTTGGTAGACGCCCGAGTATAAAAAGGCATTATATACAAATTGAACTTGACGATTTCTAACGAATCTTTGCTCTTGAGATTCGTCGTGAAATTGGTGCATTGGGGGGGGGGGGGCAGGGAGGGAGTTGAGAACGACGTCGTTTCGGTTGACGTCCGCGCAGGAAAATTGGTATCGTCTGACTCGAATCTAAGTTCAGCCGCTCGCTGAAGCCGGTAGAAAGATGCTCGTAGAAAAAGAGTTACAGCCAAATCGCGGACGAAAGTCGAAACTAAACGCGCTGGTGGGTGACAGCACGTGTTGGTCAAATTTTGGCAACGCGCCTGCTGCTTGTGGAGATGGTTTCGCGCAGGTGATTCGACAAAGTGGAAATGACTTTCAGTCTATTCGAGAGACTCGCTTATCATCATTAGGCGGTTTGTATGTACAAGCGGCTTTTGAAGTGGGTGTCGTCACTGTAGCGGAGGAATCGGAATATTGTTAACTTCCGCCTGTTCCAACACGGGGCCGCTCAAACCCGTGTAAGATATACGAAGCCGCATCTTCAGCGAAGCCTGAAAACAGCATTTTGTTATCAACAAGTTTAAGAATACAATGATTAAGGTAGTTCTGTCGTGAAGTGAAATGTTGAAAAAATATAGTTTTATAATTTCCCAAGGCATAATTCAACTAGTTATAACAATAAATAGACAAATAATTTCAAATAATGTGATAATGTATTATATATTGGGTTTGGCAATCTCGGGTTTCAGATAGTCAAAGTTGATGAAAATTTGTGTTGACGAGATCGTAAACTATTTTTTTTCATATAAAAATAAATATTTATGATATCTTACCCTGTTGATGTTTGATATTTTCAAAACTTGAGTAACTACTCCGTCTGGAGAAATTGTCGTTCCGGAAGGTGACAACATTTGCAATTGGAATGTCTGTAAAAACACAACATATATTTCAAACTTTCTTTTATCTAGTCCAATTACAAGCAAATGTATCTGTTGTTTGAAGTGCCTAAAATTGTCTATATTGTAAAAACTGACCCTAGGAACTGCAGCTTGGAATAAAAAGTCCGTAATCGGAGCATTGGTTGCATTTTGTGCAGTCATATTGATTATCAAAATCTCAGGATTGTCCGACTGCCTCTCTACCCTGAATGTGATTCTGAGCCCTGCTTGATCAAAAGCTACTATGCTCGGAGCTTCGATTGCTGCAAAAAGACAATAATTGGTTTATTATCTTAGTGCCAAATAATTACAATATTATGAATACAAGCAAAGCACATACTGTTTTGAATAGGTGCAGAGTTTAGTAATCCGTCCATCATAAAGTTTGGAGCTCCGGCTCCAAACATTTCGTTTTGTGGCTGAGATAAACTTGGAGCAGGTACAACTATTGGTGCGGCCGTCGGTGTGGTCGCACTCAAGTCCAGCCCACCCAACAAATCCAACAGATCGTTATTGTTTACAGTCATTGTTGCACTGATCACATTCGCCGTTGGTGCAGATGATACTGGGGAAGCCAATTCCGGTGATCCAAGCAGATCCAACAGGGCACTCTGTCAATGTGATAAGTTTATTATTCTGTTGGTATGAAATAATGTTATTGTACAGGAAGTCTAGCAAAGTCTTTATACAAAATTAAGGATTAATTAGAAAGAGGCTTCTAATTTGCAGTTGATGTGATTTGTTTCTTATTTAAAGGATTTGAGTTTTATATTAGCGGAATTCTTAGAAGCATTAATTAACTAAAGTAACCATTTTTTAGTTAATTAATGACTTTTCAACATTACCGTTTATCAAAATTCCATTAAAACAAAACCTTGTTCTCTGAATAAAAAACAAATTGAAGTTCCACATATAGTTTGACTGCGGAGTCCCCTTAAGGCAAAATATTTATGCACTATTAGTACATATTTGGTCAGCTAAAATTATCGTACCGAATCCGAAGGAACTGGAGTGGTTTCTACGACCGAAACTTTTTCCTCCTCCGGTTCCGCATCCCCATTGACCATTCCAATAATTCCGTTGGCTTGAGGTCTCGCAGTTTCCATAGGCGGCATCCTTTCCAGTAGCGAAGGCCTCAAGTGATCATACGTGCGGAATAGCTGCGAAAATTCAATTCCCCGCTGCTGCAGCTCGATATTAAGATTGCTGCCGAACGTGTCGATGATTTGCCGTATTTTTCTGTAAAATGGAGGTGGGCTACTGCAACATTTTACTCAGAATGTTACGAAACACATGGAACACTGTAGGGATAAATACGTGCAGATCAGCAAGCTACGTGGGTTAAGCTGAATAAATTACTTTTGAACGAAGCGCAGCACATGAAGGTATCAAGTTTTTCATTTAGATCTCAAGTTAGCATGCAATGTTCTTGCGACTACTTTCTAAGATAGCAATCTGTAATGCACCTGACAATAGACTTACTCGTTTCCTTTCTGGAATCTTGAACTCAGCTTCATAAGGGATAACAGTGTGTACTGCTTTGTGATAACAGTGTTTTGTGGGCTCCATAACAATCTCTGGTAAACATCTATGACTTCGTCTTCCGATAGCTGTAATTAAATGGTTGCAATCAATTTCAAGCAATTTTAATTCGAATATAACGAAAATGCTCAATTGGAATCCCTCATATGGGGACAACACTTATTAAAATAAAACAAATTATAATTCTTTTCCTTTTGATAGAATATGATATATAAACTAAGTTGCACACTTGCAATTCACTGAGATTCTCAGAATTTAATAAAATTAGTTTTAATTGTAATCCAAAATTTACTTCTTGAAATGGAAATAAGAAATTGTGTCATATAAAGGGCTAATGAAGTCTGTCAGTGTAATTACATTGAGTGGTGGTTCCGAATCCTCTGGATGAGGACCATAAAGTAATAAATCGCCATATTCTCCGATACACCACGTAGCAACCTGAGCTAATGGCTGTTTATCCGCAGTGTCTTTGTCGAGAGCCCGCCAGAGGGCGCTCACTGCATAGGCTTGTTGGTCTGGCGTTTCGGAAATGAGCTGTATCGTGCATGCAACCACATCATCTCGAACATAATTACCCGCCTATAAAAATACATTTGATTGCATAGGTATTTAAACGTGAACGTGAATTCCCTAACAGCATAAATTCGCTCGACACATAATATCGGATAATTAGATAAGTTACAACACTCACAGCTACAAGAACTTTGAATAGAGTTTCCAAGTGCCAGCGTTTGTTTGGAGCGAACCGTTCAGCAGACATAACGATGTTGCTGCTGCACTGAGCTTTGAATTCCGGGTCGGCGCGTTCCAGAAACAGCAGCAGCTCTTTCATCATATTTCTGATGTTGTTAGAATTGACAAGGGCGAAACTCAATTCCATGGCGCGACGACGTATAGTCACATCGGGATCTTTAAGACATTCCTAAAAATGAAACAAATACATCAAATGTTTATAGAAAATGGAATAAAAATAATCTTCACCTTGCATGATAATAGTATGCGAAACATTACCAATATTTTTATGATTTCAAAACAGTATCAAGTTAATTGACGATGTATTAATTAAGGAGACATTCCAGTGAAACGGCTAAATTCGTAAATATGAGCCAATTGCGCTGTTTTTTCACGTTTTATTCATTTAATTTTTATTCATTTCAGTAAAAATGGTTATCTTCAATGCGGTAGCAGTGCCACAATTTTCAAATGATTAATTTTGTTTTTTTTTCTTTCGATTGTTTATGAAAACTTAGGAGAATAACTTATCTAGATAGATTTTTCATACGAATTAATATGAATTTTGTTAACTAACTAAAATTAAGGTAGTACTATCACTAAGACAATTTTCAACAAACAGCTAGAAGTTTACTATTAATCAAGTTACAAAGCATTAGATTATACAATTTCAGCAACTTTGATTGTCTTGTATATGAGATATTTTTTGTCAAAGTTGTTGCCTTTAATATGGGATAGATAGAAAAATCAGTGTTTCCAAAAATGATCAAAGTTCACCGTTTAGTTACCGAATAATCAGTTCTTAAAGCAGTAAAAAGAGCTATATTCTAGTATAAAATAGCTTTCATACAAAATAACCCAAAATTAAATGAATTGATTAAGAAATATTTAGTTAATAATTATCATAGTGGCACTATTTAATCGCATACGTTTTATAAAAAAAAAAAAAAATTAAAAACT
>JABFPB010003773.1:0-16281 GCA_022817645.1 Ceratoteleas bidentatus
TGGTCATAAATAGTTCAAGACATTAATTAAATAATTGAACTCAAGGAACTTATTTTGAGCAAAATTCAAAATTTATTCACCACTTATCATATGTTATTTCATTATTCTATCTTATTTTGTTTTCTTTTGCGTCGTTAAGGTCAATTCATTATTTGTATTTCGGGTTTGTCTTCTTTACTATATTTTGTTTACATTGTTCAACATTACTTATCTTTTTTTTGTATTTATATTATATTTTCGCTTGAACCTATTGTAAAAAATTAATATGTAATTGTCTATCGCTCATAAGGCTAATGCCCAGAGCAATAAATACTAATACTAATACTAATAATGCAATTTTCTTCAGCGCCACCACCGACGAGTTCCTGAACCATCGACTGCTGAACGCGTCGCGCTACAGCAGCAACAGCTTTCTCAGTGAGTCGAACCAGACGATGTACGAGACGATCAACGAGATGGGCATCCAGTGCCAGGTTGCGAAGCAGAAGCTGGATGAGAAGATGGAGCTGGAGCAGCGGCTGACTGACAGGATCAGTTGCCTGGAGGAACAGGTGCATGCGGCACAGATGGAGCTGCAGGAGGCGAACCTTACGAAGCGTTCGTATGAGAAGCAGCTGAAGGATATGAAGAACATGCTGGATAAGCTGTCCTCGCAATCGAATGACGAGAACGGTGGAGAAGGAAGGAAGGAGGAGGACGTGGACTCAAATGTTGTGCAGCTGGATTGCGCGAATGAGATGAAGCAGGTGGCGCATGTCAACCGGAAGCTCAAGAAGGTTGGCGTGGTGGAGTTCAATACTTGTGCTGTCGAATATTTCAATACCCTAAGCAGAATTAATCCACAGAGAGTCTTTTCAAATTCAAAATTACATTTTATAAACGTTTCAACAGTTTTTTTTAATAAAAAATTTTCAAAACTTCAAAATTTTCTTATAAACATTTCAAACACATTTTTAATTGTTCCAGCAACGTTTTAACAACCTTTAAAAACTTTGTATTTTATTGACTTTTTAAGATTACATAGAAGTTTACATTATGTTTTGAATGTTCTACAAATGTTTAGACAACATTAAACTATTATTAACATTCGATTTTTTTAGGGCTTTGTAATTACAACTATTTAAATTCTCCGCTCCTGGAACGTTTTTCGTGAAACTCAGAATCTTTCCAAAATTTCTCATAATTCATCACTACTTTTACAGGAGGTGAGCAAGTTGCGCCAGGGTTTGGCTATCGCCTGGTCGCAATGTGCCGAGGTAACACAGCACCTCAGCCAATCTTTTCTAACTTCGGAGAGCAAGTTCTCAGATTCGTTCATGGACGCCTTAAACTCGTCGAAGGACCGCTCAGAGGCGTATGTGACTACTTGCGACGTCGACAACGACGCGGATGACACGATGCCGCTGGAGGTGTCGCGGCTGATTGAGGGGCAGAAGCTGAACGCGAATATGGTAAAACAGCTGGAGGAGGAGAAAGAGTTGTACATGCGGGAGGTCGACAAACTGAGAGACATCGAGGAGAAGGCGGACGAGTTGGCAAAAGTTAACAAGGTGCCAGAGATCGGAAATCGGTTACTTTTCAATCGGGTTGTCAAGATTTTAATTTCAAAAACAAAAAACAAAATATTGACAAATCATTTCTTTACCAAAATTACTTTTGGCAAAAAAACATTTTTACTAAAACTTCATTTAAAATATTTGAATATAACAATTATATAACAAGTCATACGTAGTTATATATTTATATACATATTCAACTTTGTCATGTTAATTAATAACAATTATTTTCCCATCACCCCAAGGTTCTGAGCGCGGAAATCGAGAAGCTGCACGCGGAGGAACTCGCGAGATGCGCTGAGAATGAAAAGTTGAAAGAGCTGCTTGCCGGAGCGAAGGCGGAACTGGAAGGAATGAAAAACATGAAGGCCGAGCTGGAGAGTAGCTATGAGAAGAAGATGCAGGATCTACGGGTGTACTTTGAGCAGAAGTGTACCGAGATGGAGAAGCAGTACTCGGAGGATGTCTTCAGTCAGCACTCTAAGAAGATGCTAGAGAAGAGCGATAGCGAGAACTTGTCGGACGACACTGACATGAACGAGAGCGGCGAATTAGTTTCGGATTTGAGTGGAGGAAAGGTCAAGGAGGATTTGTCGAAAATCGACGAACAGAACATAGCGGCGATCGTGTCAAAGTATGAGAGCCGACTGGATAAGCTGAACAGGGAGCTGGAAGAAGCAAAGAAACAACATAGCAATGGATCGCAGGGCTGTGTCAATCGAGTAATATTTTATTTTAGTTCCAGTTGAATACATTTTTTTCAATAAATTATGAACATCGAACCAGATGCTAGATCAAATTTGGTTAATACAAATACATTATTAATTATTTTTTGTACATAATAACTCATTCGGCTTAAGCTTTCTATGGTTCGAGTTATTTTAAGCAAAACTGTAAGAAAATCAGTCAGAAAATTGCGATTTTAGCCATTTAGGTAAACGGTCTCCTTAAGGAGATATTTACAATTTCAAAGTGATAATTTATAATAATGAATTTACTTTTCTTTTCAGTCTTGTCAAACGGATAATGACACTAAAGGCGATTGCAGTATACTTGAACTTCATACAGACGTAAATTTAACTTACTTAAGTTTCTATTTGATTAATATAGGTGGAAGATTGAAAACAATCAATTTTATTATTCTTCCAGAGCTTGGATTTCACGGACTCATCAGATTCAGGACGACTGAAACTCTTAGAGAAATTGTCTGGGCGAGAAGAGTTCGAAGATCATGTGGATGTTCTTCCCGTAGTGAACGCCGCAGAAGGAGCTGAGCAATTGGATGTGGCGTTGATAAATATCATCTCAGCGATAGAAAACGATCAACAGTTCAAGTCTCCCGACGCTATTTATAATTTGAAGAAGACGTTAGTTCCGAACATTTTCATTAGACTGCAAATTCATATTTTTAATAATAAAAAATACATTTTTGGCCTTTATTTGTTTCACGTAATTCTCGTTGTAAATATGCGTAGACAAATATTTTCAAATATTTTCATATCTGTTCACATTGCATTTTTTGCATAGTTTTGCATAAAAAAATGCATATTTTCATGTCATTAGAAACAACAATTTTTGGAAAAACGGATTACTTTTTTGCATATCTGTTGTGCATATTTTCTGTAAAATGTTGCATACAAATTAACAAATTTTCGCATATCATTAAAAATCATCTTGCTCAAAATAAAAAAGTTGCATTTCAAATTAAAAGTTGGATGTTTTATGCACATAATTCACAGCCTCTAACATTATTTTTATACTTTGATTGTGTACTGAATTAATTATCATTGAATTTTAGACAACTGTTGTGCAAAACTTGCATAGTTGTAACCGATTATTTGGAAGAGATGACTCATTACATCGTCGCTTGTGAGAAAGAAATCAGCAGCTGTCTCGTTAAACAACAAGACAGTTACAAGTACTTTTTCAACTCCAAATTTAAACCCCTGATAATGTCTGCGATCGCAGAAAACGACGACATAAGTGAGAATGAGGGTCAGGTCGAGGAATTCCACTTCGTTCCACAGTTAACGGAAATCTCGGCGCTCCTGAATGACGATATCGATTCTGCCCAGAGCTGCGAAAATTTGGACAAGAGATACTTAGAAAAATTGCGATCGCGATTGAGAAACAGTCTGGTTCGGTTCCGTGATGAAATAGCACGCATTTCGTCATCGACAATGAAATACATGAGCAATGTGCTTCAAAACGAACATGTGAAGGAATATTTTGGCATTGAGGGAAAGGTATTTGTCAACTTGAATGACACTGAAAACCTTATATTGACCTATCAGAGGGAAAATGAGGAACTGAAGGCTTTGTTGTCGAATGCCGAGCAGAGATTGTTTAACATTGAGAAAAGGAAAGAAATCATAACAGAAGGCTATGGTGAACAAGACGAACTCAACTCTTTCGAAGCAAGTCAAGAGTTGTCCTATATTTTAGACAAAGGTTCGAAAAGTATTATTTTATACAGGGATGGGTATTATTTGAATAAAGCGTGTGTGAATACTGAAAAATGATGATTGCAAAATTATGCATTATTATGTAATAATTTTTAATTATCCATGATGGATAATTAATTATTGGTCAATGAAGCTTAAATGGAGAATCACTTTTTTGATTTCATAAATGAATTTCAACTTTGAATGATAAATAAGTTTGCTTTCATTATTAGGATTTGACATAAAACACGTGCGACCTCTGGTGGCACCACCGATAACTTGTTTGACTATGTAAAGTTTAAACGTTCGAGGATATGAACGTAAGCAAATAAACGGGAAAATATTATTAAATATCGACCAGATTTGTAAATGAGCAGGAACTTCCCAAAGGAATTTTATCGAAAGAGAACAAGTTTTGAACGTAAATCATACTATAAAATATGGGAAGATCATTTCGGAAATTGAAGGTTTGGCAATTTGCATTACAGCAATTTGTTTAAAAACGAATAATTTAAAGAATACTCTTCACGTAATAACTTATAAACTCGATACGCATGGAACTATTATTTCAATGGAGAACTCGCGTAAAGCTGTCAAGTGAAATGCAAACAACATAGCAACACTTTTGTATTCTTACCGGTGAGTTCGTTACATTTTGACTATTGAAGTTCAGTAATTTTTTAAAAAATGTAGTAAGCGCAAACAAAAATTTTTTTGAATTTTATTAGTACACCAATTTTCAAAACGTCATGTACTCGGCGATAACAATAAATAGTATTTCAATATGTTTGCACTTCGCACACATTCAGCTTTACACGATCACTCCATTGAAATAATTGTTTTGTTGACTTTGAGTTATTTTGTTAGAAACATCCTTTTTTACTCAATTTTAAACAAAATGCTCTAATGCAAATCGCTGAACCTTCAATGCCGAAATGATTTTCCCACATTTCATAATGTGATTTTCATTCAAAACTTGTTCTCCTTCGATCAAATTCCTTTGGGAAGGTTTGTACCTGCTCATGTACAAATCTGGTCCATATTTAATAACATTTTCGCGTTTGTTTGCTTACGTTCACATCGAACATTTAAACGTACACAGTCAAACTTGTTATTGGTGGGCCACTAGAGGTCGCACGCGTTTTATGTCAAATGCCAATTCATTTTAATTTTAAATAATGAATATTTTTTTATTAATTTAAAAATCATGGATTAAGAATTTCACCACCTCAATTTCATGACAGTAAAACGTCGTATATATAAATATCTATTTGTCATGGATAATATCAAACTTTGTTTCAGCCAAATCATTTATAATAAATGAAGAAGGAAATGAATCACCGATGGTACAAGTAATTGAGGAGTTGTATAAATGTATTGAAAAGTTGATAGATAGTGGTAAACGTGAGAAAGATGATCTGCAGCTTCAGGTTTGTAAAAAATATTAGTTATAATTGAAGTTTACATTATGTGGTTATCTTAAAAATTTAATTTTCTATGATTGAAAAGAATATTTCGTCAGACATACTCGTAAAGTCGCATTTTGCTTCTTGAATTTTGGGAAAAAAACTACATTTTACTCTTTTGGTACATAATGTATTATTGTAATTTACTTTTCAGATCGAAGCTGCTGATAAACAACTGAGAGCAACACGTAAATTTTTGGAAGAACAAGCTAGTGAACGCGAAACTGAGCGGGATGAAGCTGCAAAAGAGATCAAGAGCTTACAAGAACAGCTGCGAGAAAAAGAGCGAGAAAAGGAACGTGATCTGCGACTCAACTCTGAGGTAATCCCTTCAAATACCTTCTGAAAGCTGTTTTCTTTAACGTTTTCCCTGACAAAAAACGTGCAAATTTCTTTTCTTTTGCAAATTTGACTGCTGTAACACGCTTTACCAATCTAAACTTGTACAATTCGACCCAGATTTTCTTATTAACAACACCGCACTCTATTGGCACTTTACTAATCTCGCACTTTCTCAACTCCTTCGAAAACTTGACACGAACAGGCACGAACTGTGGAATTTCAGATGCGCGAACTGATAGCGCAACTCAATGAACTCGAGGACAGCAAGATCAAAGCCGAAAACGAGAACAAGGCTTCGCTGGACAAGATCTACATGCTGCAGAACATAATAACCGAGAGGGAGCAGCACATCCGCTTGCAGGATGAACGCGAGGCGGCGCTGCTCACACAGGTTGAGCAGCTGGAGGAGATCATATCCATACAGACAAAGAACCAGGAGCAGTTAGCGCAGGAGCTGGAGAACGCAAAGACCTGCACCGAGAATGGGATTCTGAGTGTTTGGCAGGATGAGCTGAAAAAGCAGCAGACCCAAGTAAACATTCAGCCTATTCTTAGGTTAAATTATTTTCTAGGACAGAAAGTAAAATCCGAATTGGAGACATTCGGATATCCGTATCAATTAAATATCCGATATCTCAAGTCCGGATATCCGGATGCAATTATCCGGATTCATTAATCGGATTCGTTATCCAGATTTGTTATCTGAATTTCTTCACTATGCAATCATTTTCAGATTCACTAAGTAGTATATTGCAGTACTTTAGAGTTTACAATTAAGTTCAACGAATATCAGTTAAACAATGGTTTTGAAGTAAATCTACAAGCTTAAGCCCAATACAGACAAATTTGTATTCGAAGTAAAAATTGTACATTCGAATTTCAGATTTGAATTTCGGATCAGGGCTGAAAAGCGGATTTGGAATTTGATTGGGGAATCCCGGTTTCGAATCCGAATTTTTCGAATAACCGAAATTGAAATTATTTTTCCTATTTGGGGTACCCAAATTTATTTCAATTTCTTAGAGAATTCCGATTTGTACAGCCTCGATTTTAATTTGTCAAGCAATACTTTCCAGTTTCTCCATAATATTTGCCACTTTTGTTTTGTTAGTGTCTTGATAAGCTTGCTAAAAACTAGTTGGATTTTTACATGGACAGATGAGCGTGGACAGTTACGGCGGGAACGCGTCGGCGATGCGGCAGATGAAGACGCTGCTGCAGGAGATGCAAAGTTATCTCGACAAGAGGACCAGGGAGTTGGAACTGCTGCATGTGTGCAGCTCAAATCTGAGCCTGAGTCAGCCGAGCGAGGACGTGTCGATCCGGGAGCACGTGGAGGCGACGCGGTGTCCGTCTCCGGAGGACCCTAATGTGCCGCCGAGTTTGCCGCTGGACCAGGTCTTGCGACTGAAAGAAAAGTTGCTGAAGAATGGAAGAGCTGAAGAGGCTGCGCTGAAGAGAATCAAGGATTTGGATATGCAGCTCACTGCGGTGAAAAATCAAAATGAGGTAGAAGATCAAGCGGAGATGGCAAAATTTTATAGTCAATTTATTTACAATTGTTTGGAAGCCTTTGGCCTTTACAAAGGGAAAAAGGCAGAATTCTATTATTTTTTAATAATTCATGAAAAATGGTTCCTTATTGACAGTTGAAATGAATGACGAATAAAAAAGTAGTTTTATTCTAAGTTAGTGACTGAAGAATGAACTAGTATTCATTTAATCAAACTTGAAATGAAAGAATTCTTATCAATTTATACAGTTTAAAGAATTTTTTATTAATAGATTGATGGAAATATTATCAATTTTTGTGAAATAAAGATACTTTTTTTTGCAACAAAATGATACAGTTTTTTCACAGAGAAACTCATAAGATTTTTTTTTCCAGGAACTGCAAGCAGAACACGAAATATTGCAGCAGACCACTTCGGAACAGTTGTTCCAGATTGAGGCGATGCGAAGTCGTTTTGAGCAGCAAAAGCAGAACGAACCGTTTGTTCAGAAGCAAGTGACATCAAAGTTAGAATTCCAGCTGCACGAGACAAATAACAAATTGCAGTCCCTGGAGAGAGTGATCACTGAAAAAGAACTAGAAGTAAGTGTTTGATAATAGAAGGGATAATACTGTATATCATAATTTAACATTAATAGTTCTAGAGAAATCGTTCTAGAAAAATCGTAAAATAAAGTTGCAAGAATTGTGGAATTTAGTTAAATGGCACTAAAACTAGTCGACTGAACTTCCTACATCATGATCATTTTTAATGTTTAAATACAACCTTATCTTGTTTGTAATAGATATCTATATTTGTACATGCTATTCTTGAATACTCAATTAACGTTTTTGTTATTTTATTTGATGTCATAACTGTCATGATAATGGTTGCTTCCATTATTAAAATGTTTTCATTATTAAAAAAACTTTTTCAGGTATGCGATTTGAAGGTACGACTTGACCGAACAAACCAAGTCCTTTCTGAGAAGGAAAACGAAACCTCGAATGTGATCAAGTGCAAGGAGGAAACCATCAAGAAGTTGCGCGACCGTTTGCACGTCACGGAAGACGAGAAAAAGTCTCTCGAAGTATGTATCACGAATCGACTATGGGGTTCAAAAGCCCATAATCAAAACCCCAATTATATAAAAAAGACAATTTGTGGAAATCAATATAAATCAATATAAAAAAGGCACAAGTAAAAATAGTTAAAATTAATTTAAAAAATGATTCATTTAAAATCAAAGTACAAAGTCAAAAAATGACAAACTGATATTGTAACTTTCTAAAAATCTTTTCGATCGGCTGCAAATGCTAAAATTAAGTTAATTCATTTATTCATTCATTCTTCAGGCCAAACTTAAAAGCTACGAACGCGTTCAGCTTGACTTGCTGATTGACAAAAACGAGGAAATAGACCACCTGAAGGACCGCTTGGCAAAAAAAGACAAGGAGCTCGAAGAATACTTGTACTCAATCCCCGAAGGCGACCAAGTCCAGCAGAACGATCAGCCAAAAAACAGCGCCAGGACTCTCAGCGACATTGTCTCAATAAACTCGGAATACGATGACATGGAGGAAGTTTTGCGATTGGGTCAATCTTCCTCGCGAATCAACAGCCGCAACCGCAGCTTGTCTAATCTGATCAAGTCCACGGACAGAGTGTTTGACAAGAACATGACTCCGGTTCCGCCGTTGGACTTGGAGAGTTCGGACAGTCCGCGCAACTACTCCAACGACAGTCATTTCGAGCACAACTCCAAACTCGAACAATCGCCGATGCAGATCCCATTCATGAGTGCAAACCAGTCTGGCATCATTTTGGAGAATACTGAGGATGAGAAGGGGTTGGTTCCTTGCACAAACAATCAATTTCATATAAATGAATAGAAATGACTTGTTACTTGAATAATGAATTCCTCGGTGGAAACACAAACAACATAAAACATTTTATAAATGTTTAATTACCAATAAACGTTCTGTGAATGTTTAAAATGTTTAAAAAACGTTTTCAAACATACAAAGATTCTTCTCTATTCTTTCCAACTCAAGTTTATATTAATAAAAAAAATTTAACTCAAATTCACACACTGGAATTCATGATAACGTTTTTTCATAACATTTCACAGAGGTAAAATGCATTCCAGACAATTCAAATTAATGCTGAATTTGGCTAAAAATCGTATTCTTTTCTCAACATTTCTATTTAACATTTTTGCAGGGTTCGACAGGAGTTGGAACAGAAGCTGGAGAAACTGCAAGTGGAATTAGATGCCAAATCGCAAACCCTGGAGAACATCAAACGAGAGATTGAGGGGTACAAGGAGAACAACGAGTATCTCCATGCGAAACTGAACGAAGTGAGCAACGAGTTTCACAGTTTGATTGGTCGGACGAAGAAGAATGACGAGATTATGGACGAGTTGAGGAGTCGAAATAAGGAATTAGAGGATGAGAACAAAGTGTTGAACGATTATAAGGAAAAGAGCGAGGGTTACAGGAGCGAAATCCAGGAACTGAAAAGTAAAGTCGCAAAGCTCAGTTGTAATTCGAGGAGTTGCGAGATGATTATTGGTTGCTTGGAAGACATTGTAAAACAGATCAAGGTTTGCCATGAAAGTGAGGATGGGATTTTGGACCTGACGGATTTGTTGGATAAGACTGTCGTTCCAGCTCAAATCAAACAGGACAACAAAAAAGCGTATGAGGCTTTGGAAACAATCAAAATGAAACTGCAGGAACTCGGCAGTTTGTCGCAATTTAAGAAACGACTTGAAAAAGAGATCCAAATGAACTCCAAGTTGCAAGATACCATCGCTTCACTGCAGGAGAAAGTCATGGCGGAACGCGAGCAAAAGATATTTTATAGGAAAGGTAATAAAAAAAATCGATCTCTGAATAAGGTTTTTTTTGATCCAGAAAAAAATGGAATACTCCTTTAAATAATATTTTATCTTGTCATGATTATTTTTATTCAAATCGTAATTTAAAATCATTTATTGAAATCAATCGATTTTAATCATGACCATCATAATATTTCATGTCAACTAATTAATTTAATCATTTTTATTTACTAGAATTAGAACAAAATAATGAAATGGAGCCACAACGGGATATAAATGTATCAATCAGGAATGAATCCCTGGAGAAAGATAAAACTGAAACGACTGAAAAGATGAAACTCTTATCAATGTCAAGTGACTTAAAGTACATAAAGGTTCAGTCACAGTTGAATCAGTTGCAACAGGTGAACGAAGAACTGATGAAGCAGAAGGATAATTTGGAAATGAACAACGATATTCTGAAATCGCAGATCGCTGAATACGAAAAACGCATACTTGAATTAAAGTAAGAATTTTTAGTACATTTAGTACATACTTTTAGAATGGCAATTTAAAAAAATCTATTATCACTTAATTTCATTAATCGCGTTATTTTATTTAGATCTGAATTTGATGACAAAAACAAACAAATATTCAATTTGGACAAAGAACTGATTAATGAAAAAAGCAAACGTCGCGCGCTCGAAATAAAAATAATGAAGAATCAAGAAGTTATCACAGCGTCGCAACAGGAGGATGCAGAATTAATATCGGTAAGAAATTTATGGATCACAACAACAGGATATCACACATCATTATACACCAAGAAAAAAATACTAATCAAATGTTTTTATAACTTCTATTTCAGTGTTTGCGAAAGCAGCTGTCAACTTCTTTGGCAGCCGAGGAAAAACTGCTTAAAGAGGTCATTTCGCTGCGACAGAAGGTCAAAGGTTTGGAGATTCACGTGAATAGTGCTTCGCTGCAGCAAAACGCGGCTCTGCGAAACGAAGAAATTCTGACCAAGTCTGTGGAAATACAGAACAAGTACATCGTTTTGGTGGAGGATTTGGATCGCGAAAAGAAGAACAGCGAGAAACTGCAGAGCAGTGTGAAGAAATTGGAGGCGGAGAAGGTGAGACTCAAGGACACTTTGGGCGTCGTCAAAGAGGAGAAGGAATTGCTCATCAGCAAACTTACACTCGTCGAGTGCAAAAAAGACGAAATCAAGTCGGACTTTGATCGACTGAAGGCGCAGCTCAAGTCGAAGGAAGAGGAATGTCAGTGGATGCAACAGCGAGTCAAAGCCTTGTCGGACATGGAATTGAAGCAACAAATGCGAATGCCCGACAAACGGAGCAACGAAGTGGTCAACTTGGAGAAAAAGTACAACTCCAATTTTGATAGTATTGTAAGTTTCGTCAATTCAAACAAACTCAAATTAATCGATTTATTTGTTTAAGAAAATCGGATTTCTGAAAAAATTCGATTTATTTACAACCTTAATACTTTGAGCCAGTATTGGAGAAATAACTAATCTGATATTATTTCCAGGTACAATATTTCCATAGCAAATCCCAACGAAGTGACAGTCGAAGGAAGGCCTTAATATTCCAGAAACGTTACCTTCTCTGTGTTTTGACGGGCTATCAGTCGTCCGAGGAAAATACTTTGGCGATGCTCGCGCGATTAACCCGATCAGAGGCTTTGCATTTAAACGCGAGTTATAGAAATAGCAGGCGTGCCAGACCGAACTTCAAGAGTGTGGTTTTAGTTATAATCAGCATTCATAGAATGAAGTGGCTCATATGTAGGTGGCGGCTTACCAAAAAAGTCGGCACCGATGTGATTCTTAGGAATGTAGAGAAACGAATGCTCGGCAAAGCAGACAATTATCGCACAGCACAAATGCAGAATGTGCAACTTGTACCGAATTTGTTGCCGAGGTAAATCAATTGTGGAAACCCTGCAAAAATTGCATCTACAATTTGGACTCGGAATGTAATTCTAGAATCTCTTCCTTTTCATGTTTCAGAGAAGATGACAAGTTCGATTTGGAAACGTACTTACAAGATATGCAGCGCAACTTCTTTTCAGCACTAAACTACCCAGAAATGGCGGATTGAAGTGATTCTTAGGAAAAAATGTCCTTCGCTAGTGATACTCATACAACATCTTCGACTTTTTCAGTTCCAATGTCTTCGAATGCAAACGTACTTCATGTGTGCATAGCCATATTATTGTAATTGTATATATATACACAACAAAACTTAACGAATGTACTTCGACTTTTACTCTGTATGTACTGTAATGACCATTTGTATTTATTTATAGCATTGACCATTGTATCAAGACGTGCCTTGTAATTTATATTATTTCATCAAGTATGTTTTATATGCGTTCCTTTATAAATGTGTGATCAATAAAGAATAATTTTGTAACTCCCGACTTCCATCATTTACATAATGTTGCAGCGCGAAAAGTCTAAATAGATCGAAAGTTCATATAAAATGAAGAATTATAATATGACTGAATGTATCCATATACGTTCTTATCCAGTTAAATTAATGCTTATTAATTTTTTCATTAGGACCGATTCTAAATTTACCGAATTTGAGGTATGATTTTGGATTACTGGTAATATGAATTACATATTATTTAGGTCATATATGGATCATATTGGAATCTGGAAGTTACTCTTCAACAAAGGTTTCAAATGTATTGTTTAGGTGAAAAAGATAAGCAATGACTTTCGTTCTGTAACAGTGGCAATCTTTGACGAATAATCAATACCTCCCTAGACGCCTTCACAGCATGATCGCAGCCGGTCGTACGAACGTTTGGGGTCGGGGATGGTTGCGCGACGCCTGCGTGCAGCCAAGAATGAAACGGCGTTATTCATCGTGTATCATTCATAGATTAAACCTGTTACTACATTACTCCGGCGGCTGTTGAGTAATCCTGCGGGATTCGGTGCAGTAACAATGCAAAACGTACAAATCGTTTAACGCGAACAGCAATTTTCGTGAGAATGTCTATCAACAGTGTACCTGAGCAACGACCAACTGATATCCCCAAACGGAACGTTTTAAAGACAGTTGATCGTTTTGAAGTCGACGACAAAAGGTAGTGGCGCGATGCTGTCAGAAGTTGTACGTTTCTTTTACCAATATCGCACAATTTACTGTTACATTGTACCGGTTCTGTGGATCGTATTGTTGTTGGCGGGTGAGTGAACATTATTTCTAAATTCCTAAACAATTGGGGACTATTGTTTACAATAAATTAAACACGTTTCATTGATTGTAATTTTAAAAAAATGCAAAATCAAAAAACTGAATTTATTTAAAATTTTGTTATCCAACTTTTCTTGTATATAAAAATATTTATGTAAATGTTTTTAATTTCAGATTTTAATCTGACTTTAGATTTTTTAATTAAAAAATGTTTGGAGTATCTGTAACGCGTGCCACATAAGTATCAAGCAAAGTCATAATAAAAATGACAAGTTTCACATTAAACCCTTTTTTTAAGATTTAGAAGTAATTATTGTTTTATTATGATTTATTTAATATACTATTAATATAGCAAATTGATATATTATTTAGAAATATTTGAAAAAGTTGGAGATTGATGTATTAGGATGTCAAAGAAAAACATTTGCAGAGTTTTCTTTAAGATTTTCATTTCAAAATATTATATTATTATCAGAGATTTTGTTCTTGTATTTTCAGGGATGTACAAATACACTACCAGAGAAAGTACGAACGTTATAAATAGTGAAGCGAAAAAAGATTATTTAATTCTGGAGTACCCACAAGTGGTAGATTTCGACACAACTTCGAAGAGAAGTCTTCGATACTGTAATGCACCGAATGATATTGAACTGGGAAGCGAAGGTCAGTTTCCACACCTGTTGCAAAATAACAATCATATGTACAATATGCAATTTTTTAATAGTATAAAAAAGTTAAAATAAGTATCTAAAAAAGTAGTATTTAAAAAATTACAATAATTCCTAATTACATTTTCTTTTGGGAATTATTAAAATATGTTAACAGAGGCTTACTTCTCCCAAAATTTAAAATAAGAAAATGCAAACTTGAAACAAAATTATTCTCCATTCTCAGGAAATGTGGAAGGAAACGTGACGTTAGACGGAATTCTGATTTTGATCCGGCACGGGGATCGGGGTCCCTTATCCCACGTGAAAAACATAAACGATGTCAATTGCGCCGGCGACGTGAGCACAAATCCCGATTTGCAGACGGTTTACCGTAATTACCTCAACTTTCTGCAAAATGTCACTCTGTACTCACGCGCGGCCTGGTCCCAATTCCTCGGCCCGTTTCACGGGTTCCCGGTTCTGCCCGCGGACACGAAACACTGCGAGTTGGCGCAGCTGACGAACGTCGGCGTCGGGCAGATGCTGAAAACGGGGCGTCTTTTGCGACAGGCATACTACAAGAAGTTGAATTTGGAAAACGCCACTCTCACAAACAAAGACGTGGTTGTTTACAGCACGAGATACAGGAGGACGGTGCAAAGTGCCGTCGCGTTTCTGTACGCGTTTTTTGACAACGAAAGCTTCGATAAGATCGTCAAAATTTCATTGAAAGAGTCGCAGAGCTATTCGTTTTGTAACACAGATTGCGCCTGTCCCGCTGCAGAGAGGTATCACAGGATACATATGAAGGTGAAGGTTTTTTTGTCAAATGTATGATATTTATTAGAGATATATCCAATTGATGGAAAAATGTTTTGAAATAGTTAGTTAAAGTCAGCAAATACTTTATCAAATTTGTACATGAATAAATTATATAATAGTATTTTTGATTAAGATCCTTCAAAGAAAGGTTGCCCAAACGATTTCTAGTACCTTCCCCCCAAAATCCTTCAGAAATTCCTGCAAAATAATCTACAAAAGTTCAACTTTTGCTCTTCGACCTTGTAGGAGATGCTGAATCAACTGAAAAGCCACGCGACCATCCTCGGTATGATCAAAGAAACGGCGAACGTCGTGTTCGAGATCCCCGAGCAGGTGGAGGCCAGTGTAAACGACGTCCACCTTCTCCAGGATGCCCTGCTCACGTACCTCTGCCACAACGCCAGTCTGCCTTGCGTAAACTACTACTTCCTCAACCAGAACGTCTGCGTCAAGAGCGAACAGGTGGAGAACCTCTTCGCTTACTCCGAGTGGAAAAGCCGGCAGCGCAGACTCAGCGGCATCCACAGGAAGTACGGCATGCTCCGGGCGTACGGTCTGCTGCGCAACCTGGTGGCGCAGATGCTGCGCATCATCTCCGAGGGCAAGCCCAAGGTCGTGCTGTACTCGGGGCACAGCAAAACTCTCGAGTACCTGGCGATCGCGCTCAACATCTTCTTCGAATACACGACGAGTCTGCTGTACTACGCGTCGCGGTTCATTGTGGAGATTTACAAGATGAACGCCAAGAGCCACGTGCACGAGGCGAGCGACTTCTACTTCCGGGTGCTGCTGAACGGCAGGGACGTGACGCACAAGGTGCCGTTCTGCAGGGGCAGCAACACGGTCAATCAGCCGAGTAGGATGAAAGAGGGCGACAGAAACGAGTCGACCCTGTGCCCGATCGAGAGCATCATCAGGCTCCTGCACGACGACTACTTTACGCTTTTCAACGCGACCAACTTCAAGGACGCGTGCATGCTCCACGAAAACAACACTTGAAAGTATTGCGAGACCTGATCCGGCCCTAACATGCTATGGTACTTAAGGGGACGGTTTGCGAAAGTGGCTAAAACCTATTTTTCAACCGATATTCGCGAAATTTGGTTTACAAGTTGCACTTGACCCAAAGAAAGCAGGCATCGAATTACTTGTTGAATGAAAATGACAATTAAATAATTATTTATTTGCAACTTATGAAATTTGGAATATATTTAAGCAGTGACAAGTTCCAATAAACAAGACAAATAAGCTCTCAATACGAAATTTTGATATCGTAGATAGGTTTTTTCATTTGTCTGCGAAATAAAACAAAAACCGGCCAAAAATGGTGTTTTTAAAATTGTTTGTACATTTTAATGTACAACTTTTTTTGTAATAGTACATTGTGCACCAAGGGCGGAAAGTAAGTCTTTTCTTCCCGCGGTACACACTGTGCTTTTGGTATCAAG
>JABFPB010003774.1:0-16302 GCA_022817645.1 Ceratoteleas bidentatus
GAAAAGTCACATTTCAGTCACGCTGAGGCGGAAATTTTGACCGATTTGTGACTCTCGTGTGACTCACTTGTGACTCTGTTGTGACTGTTTTGTGATGTCACAGTGACGTCACCGAAAATTTTCTGGTTGACTGGGAATGCATTGACTGATTCAAACGAAAACTGTCTGTTTTAGACAATGTTGCTTTTGTATTTTTTTACCAAGTTAAAAACTAATTCTGGGTTGTTGATGAAACAAAAAAAATTATCTCATAAGACATCAAATCACGATGTATTATTTGTAATTATTCATAGACTATATGCATAAAATTTTAATTTAAATTTCTGTTGTTACTGGTTTTTTATAAATGAATCATAAATTTGTTCTTTGAAAAATACTTTTGAAGACAATTTATTGATGAATAAGAAGATAGTATACGCCTAAATTCCATTTCCTCATGAAAAACACCAGAGTTTACCAAAAATACATGGAAGCTCAGACGACAGAAAATAAAAATTAAACTCTAAAAACTTCAAATCACCTAAGTTATTTTAATAAACTATTCTGACACTACTATAACAATATTATTTCTACCTTCAAAGATGAATATAACTATGATCAACATGGATTTATTTTAAACAATATAAACAAACTATTCTTTGTCTTGCTACTATGATTTCTTCAGCATTACGAAGCATTGCTATCTGTCGGTGTATTTATGGGCTGCTCCTCATGAGCAATTTATTATGATTGATCGAAAATTTTGGTGTATGAACGTTCTGTAATTTCTGTAAATTGGCATCAGTGTTTGTGTAATGTGGATGCCAGATCCAGATGTGAAAAGTTGGATCTGTCTATAATATTAGGTAACTGTTTTGACAGTTTTGAGTTCGTGTCAATGACAGTGTAAGTAAACTGAAGATTTTAATAGCAGTGCAACTATGTTTGACAAAGTATTCGAATCTTACTGTCTGCCACCTACGAACCAAGTTACTTAAATTAATATGCATTTTAATATTTTTAGAGGGTTTCAGTTCTTTTCATTCTTTTCACATTTGTTTTTATATCCAAAAAATGATATACAATTTTTGCGCAAAACCAACACTTTAAATGGCACATATTTGGGAGAAAACGTTTTGTCATAAAATAAAATGTTTTGGACGAAACATCTGATTCAGATACTCACGTGCAACTGTTTACAGTTATCGCGCACATATCTGCCGGAGGATGTCTTCTCATCCCAATTGAGCTTGCCATGGTAGAAGTACTTAGTCTTCGTTTTGCGAGCCATGCGGTGCGGAATCGGTCCCAGGATGCGCTCCATCATCGCCAGGTGTTCCCGGTTGTCATGCGTCTGGAACAGCGTGATGCCCAGGTACAGCTCGAACAGGATGCATCCGATAGACCAGACATCACATGGCTGTGCCCAACCCAATTCTGCAAAATAGATAGAAGTTTAGGATTGGACATTATTTAATTAATGCAAAATATTTAATACAAAATTACTATGCATCGAAATAACGATTAACAAACATTAAATTTTGAACAAATCTGGAAATAAACGATGGATAAAAATGGATTCTTTATTCAAACTAGAAATTAATGACAAATAAAAATTGGTTCATTCATCGAATTTGAATACCTGAAAAGGATCAATTATAATTTGCAGTTTGTATAATAAACCAATCAAGTTGCAATTCCATTCTTTTCAGTTTAAATAATGGATGATTTCAGTCATTTTGACAATTAATAAATGAAATTAATGACATCTTAATAAAAAGTAAATTCTTATTCATGAATTCGTTTTATCTCAATTAAATTAATGTTTGTACATTTCTGAACTTTAATATCTTAACCTCCATCCTTTAAAACTTTTTCTGTCTTTAGTTTTTCAGGTCCAAAATTATCATATAAACATTCAGTCATTTCTGCAGCCACCGATATTTCGTTGCCATAAACCGATTGTATCCAATTGCCTGAAACGGAATCGGCTTGCGCCGATCAAGTTCAAGTTTCCGCGGGTTGCGCCGCAAGTGGAACGGACCGCGCGGGCGCACACCTGTGCCGTCGTCATTGGCGCGACCTATTAATAGATGTCACCTACCTAAAATTACTTCGGGCGCTCGGTAGTGCCTTGTGCTGACTATCGTGCTGTGGTGCTCGTGATCGAATGTGGCGCTGCCGAAGTCGATGAGCCTGATATTTGTTTTCTTCACGACGCGCAGCTCTTTTCGCTGAAAATCGATAAACAATGCACATTAGTCCGAGCGGTGATTCCGCCGGACGAGTGAAGGATGCGTTTGGCGACGCGACATCTGCCGGTCTAATTGGACGTTTGACGCTCAATTTGGTTCATTTAGCTTAAATGTCAAGTCTTGGATTGTGACATCGAAACAGGGAAAGCAAATTAAAAGAACGTTCGTTCAGTCTAATGTATCTAGAGGATCTATGATAACTTAGATTTAAAAAATTGTTAATCTAAGTTATCTGTAGCAACTTTTTTCTTTTTTTTTAGTCACTTTATTTGAGAAGAAAAAAGGAATGGAGAATGTTTGGAATTAGAAGCAAATTTAATTTGAGTACAAAGTCTGTCATTTGTTTCAAAATACTAAAAATGTTCAAACAAATGAAATTAATCAAAATACTTGAAACACGGTCATGCTTATACTCAAATTAAAAGATTTCCAAGCCTTAATCATAGTAGTATGAATAGATTTGATCCAAAATTAGTCAACAATTACGGTCTTTAAAACAATCTCTTAAAACACTCAAGAATGGTAAAGGACCGATTTTTTTGCAGATACTCATTGAAGAGAACTCTCCCGAGGACCTTGAGTGATGTTCAATTTATCAGATTTTCATTCAGTAAGCTCATACATTTAAAGTGGCCACTTATTTATAGTGTTTAACTCAAAGCGATACATTCATCATCGCTATGAGTAAAACAAGTTAATTCCAAGCCCAATCATCCTTCATATTTATAAACTCGAGTTATGATCCCCTAACACAATTCCACATATCTTATTCGCGATTTATCGTCCAGACCAGCCGACCGCTGCCCCAAAAAGGTCGTCACATCCTATAAATCACCCTTCCTCTTACTCCTCTTGACTCATCTCGACACTGGCCTCACCTGACCCACCTTTTTCGTCAAGTATATTGTCTCATAATCCGAATCAACGAACAGAATGTTCTCAGGCTTCAAGTCTGTGTGCGTCAATTTGTTATCGTGCAGGAATTTCACTGCATAGCACAGCTGATAGCCCATGTGTCTTACTTGATTAAGAGTGTAAGGCTGGTAGTTATTGTCTCTCTGAAAAAATTAATGACCAGTTATTATTACTCGAATTCTAACGTAGAAACAGTTCAGTCACGTATTACGCAAATTTGATTTTGGGATATTTAAATATTTTTACGTATACTTTCATTAAATACTTCTTTATTTTTTATAATATAAGAATTTATATATTTATTTTTAATTTAGATATTAAAATATTTTTAACATGAAAATGTTTGTGCATTTGATATTTTGATAATTTCAAATTGAAAATGTTTCATCTTCATTTTACATCAGAAACAGTCTCCAATAAAAATGTAGAGCTTTTACTCAGAAATTCCAAATGTTCCAAAATCACAACGAAGTGACTTAACGGATTGGTCACTTTCTCAGCGACGTCACTCCCATTTCGTGACCTTTGACACCCGAAAAAACGACTTTCGCGGCACATTTTTCCGCCGGACTATTTTCGTTATCACCCGAAATAAAGTTCGAACGTTCGAGCATTATTTCAAGTTCACTGCGGCCCGATTGTGCAAAGAAGACCGCGCTCGTCAGCGTGGCAGTAAAAATACACGAATCCGCGTCGGCGATATTGTCAGAGGCCACTTTGTGTTGGTCAATGGCAAGGATCAGCCGGACTCAGTTTTTCCGTCGCGATTCGCTCGTTTCCGGGCTGCTTCAGGGCGTTCAGATTTCGTCTGCTGGCGTTAATAATAATGCCGTTGAAATTGCGCATTTTGAAAGCTTACCAAGAAGTCGAATACACTGAGACCCAGCATTTCGAAGGCGATGCACATATGACCGTGGTAGTTGAACCAGTCCAACATTTTGACGCACAAGCTGCAACGAATGATGTACGTCATTAGCGGGAAATTTGGCGAACAAGTGTTTCTTTATTGAGTCGGGGCTCTTTGTTTGACAAATTGGAGGCATTTTGTGTGTTTATGTCATACCGTTATGTCATCGAGGGAAAATAAGAACTGGAATCCGGTTCGATGATTTTTGTATGGGGAAACCCTTTAGTTTGAATACCCACGAGGCTGGGTTTGGAGAATTTTGAAATTGGCCATTTTTGGGGGATTTTGAAAGTGAATTTTGAATTTTTGGTATAAAGTACTGTGCTTGGATTAAGGGATTTTTAACTTGAATACAAAGTGGGATGTGTTTCAAATTTTTTTTTAATCAAAAATTGTCAAACTAAATTTTTGTTTGAAAATTGAATTTTTTAAACTATTTCAAATGGTCGTGTTGGTACTCAAATTAAAGGATTTCCATCACCTAAACACGATGGTATGCGTAGATTTTATCTAAAATTAGTCTGTTTCCCGTAACAAGTCGAAAAAGTGTTTTGAATACTTGGACTGCTAATTTAACAATATCTTAAGTTTCTAGTAATAACAATAAATGAAACAGACTATTGTTTAGATTTTTCTTTTCCTTTTTTTCAATTACAATTTCCAATAAAACTGTCGAATTAATGGAAAAAATTATATGTTACTGAAATATATAGCTACTTACTGATGACCTTCCGGGTCCTTAGCAGCAATCTTCTCCAAAGCGTTGATTTCAAGTTTGGCGGCTTCGCGATACTTCTCAACGTTCTTGATTATTTTCAGTGCCATAACATGGTCCCTAAAATCGAAACCGGGAAAATCAGCATGAGTGTTTCAATTCGTCGAGCGACGTTTTACCACTTCCAAATGGGCCACGCGAAAATTTGAAAGCTAACGATCGACGGCTAATTCGCGTCGCGGTATTGCGATTCAAATTGCAGCCAATGGACTCTAAAAAAAGAACTCGTAGGTCGCGCGAAGTGACGCACCGGCGGGGATAAAAACGCGTTTCGAATTTTCATCGTCACTCTTTCTCGGACTTTTTTGCACTCAGTCGAAACTGATGAAAATTTGAAGATACGCGGACAAGGTCGTCCTATTATTGATGTATAAACATAGTCGATTGTGCGGCTGGCTATTTCCGACCCGGGACGTGGTTGGAATGGAAATTTGATTTCGATTATCTGTCGGATTCCATTGTTTTCGAGCTTTTATAGGGTCGTGCATGGACTGCTTTGGTGCTCGCCGTGGAAAATGGTGAACGTTTTCAGTTTAATGTTTTTTTGCATTTTTGTATTTATTCGGTGAAAATATAATTGAAAGTAAAGAAATCGAGAGGGGTCAATGTCCTAATTGTTGCCCACTTTTAAAGAAACGATGAAAAATGAAGAAAATTGAAGAAATTATCATAATGAAGAAAAATGAACAAATTGTAAAAACATTATGAAGACAATTATCAAAATGAAAAAAATTGAAGGCTATTAAAAACTTTGAGAAAATTGAAAAAAAAATAAATTGGGAAATTTAAGCCGAATTTTTACGAGTAAGACAAAAATTGAATTTCAAGATAATAGAATGAAAATTGACAAAACTGAGGACAATGGAAGAAACTGATCTAAAATTTGAGAAATGTTAAGAATTTTCAGAGCAAAATTGAAGGACAAATTTATTAAAATATTTACCTTATTTCAAGGTCCGAAAATCTTTTTATATTTTTTTGCAATATAAGTAAAAATTGAATGACCAGTAATTTGTATAGATATCAGTCTAGATACCAGTCTTTGCCAAAAAATGTGAGGACATGGGCACTCCGAAAATGGGGATAAATTGAAGGAACTGAATGCACGACCCCTATTCCAATGACGTGTTCGGTACTTACATTTGCAGGTCCTTCACCTCGACAACTTTGCCGAAGGTACCCTCGCCAAGAGTGGCCAAGATTTTATCTGCAATTGAAAAGGCTACATGAATGAATCGAACCGAGATAAAGGACCAAACGCTCCGAGAAATCCGTGGCATTTATCAAATCTAATTTTTTTGTTGCTGCATTCGAATTTTGTTGTAAATCCAAAACGAATAATAATTGGTTTTCTGTGAACTATTACCGTCCCTTTTTTAATACAACAAAATTCAACAGCGTTGATGATGAACATAAATTTAAAAAAAAAGTATAACAAAAATGGCCTAACTTATTTTTTTAACTGAAAATTACACTTTTTGGATTTCGTCCATCGCGTTTGATCTGACAGCCTTAACGCTTTGTCACTTATGCGCAGCGCATATGAATAATAAAGTAAACATGTGGGTACTTTGACTGTTTCGTTTTGCGTTACACTTAATGGCAATCTGAACCGGCCTGAAACTCGGCGAAGCGGTTTCGTATGAAACGGCAATCGCTCGACCGTTCGCAAACGCAAAACCCTACCGTTTGTGGTCGTAGGTCATGTCTTATTATTTCGGACATAACGAGGTAACATAACATGAGGATTGAGAACAAAAAATAAATAATTTGTTAAATTAACAAACAAACAAAGAAAATCTGGAGGGTAAATGATGACCTGGGTAAGGAAGGAGTGGGATTTTCGAAAAAAAAAAAAAACTTGGGATCTTCGATCGTATGTAATCAGAGACTGATTTTTGAGGTTTTGAGGCAATCTGCTGGCTTTTTATGACGAGATATTTTATTGTAAAATAAAAAGAATGTAAATATCCTGAGAAGGTGTGAAAGACTGAGATAATTAAATTTATTAGTAATTTTTGAATTGTAAAAATGTTAAAATGATAACAACTGACGATTTGAAATGGGGTAATGGAACAATTTTGTCTGGCTAGTTTTGGATTTCTGTATCTTAGGTAGAATTACATTTTTATTTGTAACATAAATTGTTTTTTTACTAAAATTCTTTTTTTTGTTGATTTTTAAATTGTTTTTGAATGTTTGTAATGCTCAAATTCAATAAGATCTTTTGTAATTTGGAATAAGCAGAGAATAGCAATCGATCACTCAAACGAACAATTTATTGGCAATAAAAAAAAAAAAAAAAAAAAAAAAAAGCGCAGCAGCGCATGCTGATTCGAAATTAATTGAATCGACAGAATCAATGTAAATCAGCGGTCAAATGTGAGTCGACAAAATGCGGCTCGTTTGCCCCGATAAAGTCTTCGTGGAAATTTTGAACTGGAGCAGGCGGATCAGATAAAGACTATACCGAGAAATCACATTAATCATTCTTTTCAATTGAAAACCTTGTTATTATTTATCTACTGAACTTCCTCACGCACTTTATCACAATCAATTCTCGCCGCCAATATTTATGCCCGAAACAAATCAACGACTTTGCTGAATTTGAAATTTTCTAGGTACCAAAACTCCAATTTCAAAATTTTCCTAAAACCCTCCACTCTTGACTACGGTTTCGAATAATTCGGGATGAGAACAAACTGTTGTGTCTTGGCATGATTATAGTCAGACTTTAAATGTAGATGGCGACTAGCAAAATTTTCCAAAAATATCTTTTTTTAAATATACTTTATAGAATTATACTGAACTGTTCTGACATTTTGATAAATGAGTCTTGATTTCGTACGTTTTTAAAAGCACGTTATATTTAATGAGATTTTAATAAATCAAATAAAGGCTATTTGGGCGTCTAAAGATGAATCGAATTTCGATTGTATATTCCGGTGCGAATCGCGTTTTATTGATTAAATTCTATATAAAAAAGATCGACACGAATAAAACTTTTACAGTAACCTTTATTTAACATTGATGATTTCGTTCGACTTAAATAAATCTTATAAAAATGGAGTGAAAAGCGTTTTAACTGAACTTTTACTACATTAACAATAACTTTCCTACGATGTATTGGCACCAAAAGTATCCAAAAGTCCACATTGTTCGTCGTTTTCTATCATCTCAGTTTCACATTTCATATCCTCATCATTCTCCTAGCATTGGTGCCAATCCTGAATTAGAATTTTCGTTTTCCCACTCTACCCCAAAATCTGGCTACTTTCCTCGTAACTTCAAAATTGGCCACTTTTCCTCCACATTTCAACTTCTGCCAGTCACTATCTACATTCCCAAAACAAAATACACTGAAAGCACGACACTAAAATTTACTATAAATAATCCCTTCTCCTAAAAACTCCAAATTATTTATATTCATTCTCAGAACAAATTCATCTTCAAACTCTGAAAACAATCACAAAAAGTGACATGTATCCCTCTATATTACTCTTTAATCATATCGTTTCCATGTTTCCATTTATCATCATATTATCATTAAGGTTTGAACTCCCGTCTCATTACTTTCAATTGTCCGTTGTTATCATCTCAACTGCTCTTCCCCAGACACAACAAGAGGTTCATACGGAGGTCACTCCACCAAAAACAAAAACAAACAAACTCTTCCTCAGTCTCAAAATAAAACAAAAACAAAAACTAAAAACAAAAACAAACCTTCCCACCGCATCTCATCCCAAATAAAAACAAAAAACAAAAACACCGCATAAACCACCAAACGACAGGGTCCAACAGGTGAGCCTCAAGGAAATGCAATGGATGAGGGTAGATGTTTCCAAATGCGTCCGATCTCTTATGATCGATCTCGGGCGCTAACCGCGTGTCGGGGTCAGCTTTGTTTGTTTGTTTTGGTACTGATACTGTATACTTTGGTTTGTTTTGCGGTCGGTTGCCTTAATATCTACTACAATGATTGTATTCACGTATTCACGAACATCTATTGGCCAGGACGTCGCCAGATTGATATACAAGGTGGCCGTCTTCGTCGTCCTCAACGGAGGGCGGTCGTGGGCTCTGTTCGTGTGTGTTTCGTGTATTAAGAAGCGGTTCGCAGTGCGCAATCCGGTGCGAAGTAGGCGGCGCCACCAGTCCACAGGGCCAGAGGGCGTTGGCGGCGTGGCAGGGTTCGTCATCGCATCGTCCCATCGGGCGGCGGCAGCGGCATCATCGTCGTGGTGGTCGTCGTCACGAGTTATCGGACACGCGTCATCGCAGCGCGTCACATCACACCGGTTTCGACCGAGACGACAGAGCGAGAGACAGAGAGAGACAGCGAGAGCCACCCGGACGACCAATCCGTTCCAATTCCATATCCATTCCGTAACAACGCAGACGGTAACCCAACAATCAGAGAGAAAGGGGAGAGGGCAAAATGGTTTGCCAAGTCAAAGAGTTGCACTTACGTTTACGTGTTTTTTATTATATTATATAGCATGTTATTATTATTATTATGATTATTATTATAGATATATAGATTAGACTATGTTTGTAGATCAGCTGGGTGTATATATATGTAGGTACATAGGTGGCGTGAGTGTGTGGGTTGGCATGTACGTACACATATATACGGTGTCTCGGTGAGGGTCAAAACGCTCGAACCCGAGGAACCAATGTTCGAGATGCTTTGCCGGGGTACTTTCAAACGTTTCGCACCTTGGTTGGGAAAATGGGAAACGGTTGAAGGTACCTTGAGTTTGCTGGGGGTCAACGCTGGTGTCTGCGTGCCTGGCGGTGTATGTAAATATGTGTGGCGTATCTTGTGGTGGTGTATATTTAGATATACGCGCCAGGTAGTTGGGGTGGTGACCTTGGGAAGTTTTCAGTGTCGAGTCCGTTTGGTTAGTGGCGCTGGGGGTTATTTCGGGGTCGGGTGATCGCTTCCTGGAACCGGGGTGCACTGGGAGGAGTGCACCAGAAAAAGTAAATATCTGAATGGATCAGAATTTACTTCGTAAAAGATATCGTATGTAAACACTAACAAAGGAAGAGTTTACATCGATGACCTTTGACTGGTAAATTCGACCATAGCTTTCTAAGTTGATCCAGTTGGTTTTTCCTGTCTTCGGTAATGACAATTGGTCATTCTTGTTGGAAGTCAGACTTGATTTTGGACCAGATTTGATAGTGTTTTATTACCCAATGGGAGTGAACCATAAATCATTGTAGCTCAAGGGAAATCAGCCTGATCGGAGGAAATCGGATAAATCAATTCCACGTGTCAAATTAACATTCCTGGGAGGAAAGTGATCCTGCTTTCTTAGCTACTGTGTTAGGCTGAGAGTGATTAATATTTATGGTCTGGGTAAAGAAGTAGACATCGAGGTGCGAACGCGAGAGTATCGCAATTTACGATCGGCTGATCGCTGAATGGAAGAAATCGGTGGAATAGTTTCCTCGGCACAACATGGGTCTTTGTCTACAGCGTGGATTGAGTTATTTGGGTTTCGATATAGCGATCATCACTTTCGCAGTCAGGAACGTTAGGTCAAGTTGAGGTGTTGTTATTAATGACACAGTTTGCCGGCGTTAATTATTGTTGTTTACGTTTTAAATAACTTAATGGTTCATGGTTCATGTGGTGACACGGTTTAATTTTAAACGGTGTACGTTCATTGCAGTTCGGACCCATATTTATATATTATAATGTACTGCATATGTATACTGTCTGAATTTGCATAGTACATGCAGAGTAAGGTATTTGCATACATTCACACTTTCTTCACGCGCAAGACAAGTACGACCATATAATGTAGGTGGAACAGTTACAAAATTTGTTTGAGATGGAAACGCCTTTCGTTTGTAGATTAGACAAACGAGATGAAACATCAAATGTAAGGTGGAATGACAACGAACTAAAACAGGAAATGCTGTCGATAGAAGACACTTATATTTATAAAAGAGAATACTGGCTGTAATTGGAATCTTTGTAAAGCCTCATTGAAATATTCCATAACATCCATAGATGAATGGACGACAAACTTAAAAGACAAACGGTTTTCCCTAACCGGAAAGAAGTTGGAACAATTAAACATCCTATCTATCTATTCTTCACCTATTTCCTTCTCGTGAACTATTGGTTTCTAGTATTACGAGTAATCACCATTGAAAATAAAATAAATAAATAAAATATTCATTGAAAAAATAACACTGGAATTGTGGCTAGTTATTATTTCTGTAAATATACAGCGTCTTCTATAAAATTACTATTTATTTATATCACCAGTTGATTTGGAAACAATTTTAACAAATATATGTACACTACGAAAATAATGCAATTACACTCTTTTCAAGTTTGATATCAAATTACAGCGATATTTAAATGTTATTTTCTCCTGATTTTCAATATCGAAAACAATATTGAAAAATTAGATTAAGGTATTTTTTTATTTAGAAGGACTTCCGCACATGAAGCAAATATTAATTCCTGCCATTCAAGTAAATTTAAGTAAATTTTAATTATTTTATCAATAAAGGTTCAAATGCATTAAAATGTACATTAATTTCCCAGTGGATTTTTTTCTTAATCGTTTACTCCTAATATTATAGTTTCTTCAATTTCACCTAATACCTTTTCAAATTAAGAAAAGGATAATACAAATGTTAATCGTCCAGAACTGTTAAATACTCTTGGGGTATATTATTTAAAAATGATTGCAGCAATATCGTGATTATTATTTAATAATTAATTTTAAAACCTCAAAATAAACAAAATTGTTTAGTTTGTTTATTTTGTTTATTGACACTTTAATGTTAACAATATTAACAATATGCAAAATAATATTTTATTTAATTAACTTATTATTCATAACCCCATGCTTTCTTAAATAAATATGTTGTACACTTGTTTAATAAAAAAATAAAATAAAATATCTTCTCATTTCATGCTTGTGTCTGGTTCTCGGTATATTATACCTGTAACGGAATGCAAAATATGACAATCAAAATAAAAAAATAAAACAAAAACAAACAATAATACAGAAGCATCAGTCGTTTTATACATCTCAAGAAACGTAAGGATCAAAACAAAAACAAAGAATGTTTTGTTTTTTGTTGTTTCAACAGTTGTTTGTTTTTATTTTATTTCGTTGCAACTTTTGTTTTGTTTTGACTTTGCCGGTGTTTCCTATGACTTCGTAAACCCGCGTGTTTACATAGCAGACGTCTCGAGAAAACGCCGGTAATGTTCGGCCGAGGGACGAATAAATACGTCGCGCTTTCAAGGATAGCGCGAGCGTGGTCCCCGCGAGGGAAACACAGAGAAAGAGAGTCGGCGCGTTCGACTGCGGGTTCGACTGCGACGTTAACGGGTGCTTAATATAACGGCCGAAATGGGGTCATCGCATGGCCTCATTAGGCCGCGACAGGTAGCATCGATACGCTATCGATGACGAGGATTGTCGAAATTTTGACGGCCCGGTTTTGGCACGCGCGGCGCCGCGGGGAGGGGGGCCAATCGCGATGCAGGTCGCGCGCAGTTAATTATGACCACGTTGGATTATGCGCGAATTTATAACTGGCTAATTGAGACGGCCGCGGGGACATGTCGCGAACGTTTTCGATTCACCCGGCGAGCTATTTGATTGATCGGAGCCAAGATTTCACGCAGCGTAACTACGAGCGTAGTTCTGGTCAGGTTTCAGATAGTGTCTCTTTTAGGTTAGGTCACTTTGGGCTTGAGACGATTTTCTTATTGAATTGCAATTACGAGAATTTGAGAAAAGTCTTGCGATTTGATTTTCCGAGACTACTCGCATAGAAAATGAGAAATTGCTAAAATGTTTTTGGTTCAAACTTTAGAGTTTTGTTGGCATTACACATTGTTTTAAAATAAAAAAACAATGTCAAAATAGTAGGTTTGATGTGTCACATTTCAAAGCGTAACATATCATTTCAGTTATTTATTTTATTTATAATATTAGTTTAAAGTATTATACAAACTATCAATAAATAAGTTATTTTAACTTATTTATTGATAGTTTGTTAAGTATGACAAATTTAAATTTAAGTAAAATGTATTGTTGAAAGAAGCGCCATTTGAAAGTCAGTATTTTTTTAGGAAACATTATTTTAACTCTGTATCGTTTGGTTTTATTTGTAAACAAACAAGAATTTGTTTGTAAACATTCAAGTACTAACTCAAGGTCAAATGTAATTTATGTAAACAATTGTTTGTTTGCCCCGAAAAAGGGCGTTTTCCCCTAAAAAAACCATGTGTTTGTAAACAATACCGTTGTTCCTCGGCACCGATTTAAAATATAGAGCGCGCGAGTCATTCGTCAAAATGATGACGTCGAAAAAAGGTGTTGAGACAATTCCGTGGAATTGGAAAAAAAGTCGGGATACTGAGATGATGGATCGGGCGTTAAAAATACCCGGATTTTCAAAGGCGGAGTCATTGGGCGCGGGTTTGAGGTTATGAATTTCGAATGGGTCGTGCGATTGAGACGCGTAAATTTAACTCTGACAATTTTCGTGATTTCGCTCGGATAGCGCTGGCCGCGATGCGGATTTCGCTTAATGATGTCGGATTATTGCGCGCCGCTTCGGCTGACGTTCTCGCGCAAAAACATTATAACTTATTTTGCTCACGCGTGAATTTGTATTATGACTAATTGTGAATTGTTTATTAATAGAATTTGACGGCGTTTAAACACACTTTTGCGTTGTTTTTATCTTCGCTCTACACTGACGAGCGGCAACATTTATTTTTAAGAAGATACAATGTTTGAATTATATTTAATGGTAACCTTCGGAAAAGCGAGAAAAATATGTATCTTTGTGTACAGGTCGAAAAAGAATGGGCGACGAACGAAAAAATCGTGGCAACGGATTTACGATTTGTTTTTGGCTTCTGAACATGAATTGTCGACTGTTGATTGTGCGGCAGACGTTCATTTGTTTGTATTTAATAAAATTAGACTTTAATGTGTGAAGTTTATTTTCGACGTTTGATTTCGGAAGTTAAAATTGAGAATGATTTATCAAATGTGTTTATCGATTAATGTATCGAGTGTGAAATAATAACAAATTGACGTCGATGGGAATGAGCAAATTAGAGAATTGAAGCGAAGTGCACGGACTGTTTCATTGTAACGACCCTTGATCATTCTACACGTGTTTCAAAATACGTTTTTCGGACAAATTTATAGAACCGATATATTTCAAGTAATTGCGTACTAAAGATTAAAATTTGAGTGTAGTTTTTGTCAACATGCTCGACAGCCAAATGAAGAGCTCGCTTATTTTAGTTCAATGTGTCCCAAAAATAAAAAAAATCTTTGAATTTGACTTTCCAAACAATTTAATGTTTTCTTATTCATTCACAGTTCTGTGTGAAAACGTGTTAAATTCATTCAACATCTATTGATAAAACTGACAAAGATTTAATATCCATAATGTCCACAGTAAAAGAAGTCATTCACAATTTCTAATCGAATTGCTGTACTCCCTTCCCATCCGAAGTTCCCTATAAATTCCTATTAATCCTATCTAATCCAAGCCAATACACTTTTCCAAACCATCCAAAATTCGAGTCATCTAAACCAACCGACCAAACCTCACCAGAATCCACCCCCAGCAACAAAACATCCCCAACCACCTCAGATTCAGTCCCCGAATCCTCTTCCCCATGCCATCCATCTACTCCGCCTCCTCCTCTCACCTCCCAATCAACCCATCACCACTCCCCGACAATTACCCTTAACCCGCCACTTCTCGGCCCAGAACGCATCGTCCCAAACGTCAACGCCACCGAAATAGCTTCCCTTCCCCCGCGGGACCAGCTACAACACCAGCATCATACGGTGGAACAAGTTCGAATAAAAAATTATCATGCTTAATGACAACGTTACACTGGCGGGATTAAATGTAGTGAGGTTGCAGGATTAATCAAATGTGTTATAAAATTGTAAACATTATGAATGAATTTGTATCTCAGAAGTAAAACTACAGATGTAGGGAAAGTGTTACAGATGTGTAACATGCGTCATATTAATTTTTAGCACGTTTCAGAAAAACATTGGTAAACAAACTCTGGAAGTTCTGCACTAAATTGATTGTATGTATCTAGTTTTTGACGTTGACTTGTTCTGCGGTTAATTCGGGAAAAATGTCTTGAAGTGATGTTGATATCGTTTTAAACAAAAGTGTGAGAATTGGACACTGTTTTTTGCGATGTCGGATTTCTATGATAAGTTTGAGTATTTTCAAGGTTTGTGTACAGTTAGAGTTGTATTTGTTTGGATTATGGTTCTTTTCGCCAGTGTTACCATAAAGTAAAATACCCAATGATTTAAAGGTTATGTAAACGACATGCCACGAATGACAATCATTAATCATTAATATTTACTTTTGTGAGATTATATAAATAGATCTTGACGAGACATAAGGGACTCAAGTCTAGGAGAATTAATCCACAAGTGACCATAGCCAAAATTTACATAAACAATCGTATTTTCACGTATAAATAACCGGCCACCTGTCCGTCACTGGGTACATTATCTCAAGGTATCAACGTCTGAGCAGAAAATGGTCTTACCTCGTATGCAGTTCGCATACTATCACATTAACAATGACGCGGAGATAGTAAAATTTACATCACTCTGATATTTACTATTCAACTGTTTCAACTACATAGGGTATCTCATCTAAGAGGTTGCCTTGAACAAAGGTCACTGTTTCCAAACATTTATTTGATGTCACCAAAAGTCAAGTAAATGCTATGAGTAGTTTGAATAATCCTCCACAGCCATTTCCCAGAAAAAAGATGCCACCAAAACAACGTTCAAAAACAACAAACCTTGACTAACTAATCCGTAACACCTCACACGAAACACATTACCCTTTCCCACTCATGTACACCAAATGTTTACATGACAGCTTCAATAAGTACATCGCCTACACCCTAACCTTTTCACAATACAAACATTCAAGTTTCGATACCTCCCCCCCAGACCATTTTCTGCTCCTGGTAATTTTTCTCCAAACCTCTTCTCCTCAGCCCCAAATCTGACCCGTCCCCCGAACCCCTGCAACTTACAGTCGCCCTCTTCTTCGCGTTACTGTTGACCCGTTGGTACTTATTGGCGATGATGTCCGTCGCGCTCGGCTGCCCCGGGGCCGCGCCCTTGCCCTTCTCATCCACGATCGCCGAGTACTTCAGGATCAGACCCTGGATCTCCTTCCTCTTGGCCTCGCGCTCCGCCAGCACCGGGTCCTTCTCCTCCTCGACCACCTGGTGCACCACCGGTACCTGACCCCCCGTCGGCACCTGGGGCTTCACCGGTGCCCGGGTCTCCGACACCTGGTGCTTCACCGGTGCCCGGGTCTCCGACACCTGGTGCTTCACCGGTGCCTGGGACTCCGACACCTGGTGCTTCACCGGTGCCTGGGACTCCGACACCTGG
>JABFPB010003775.1:0-16301 GCA_022817645.1 Ceratoteleas bidentatus
AATTTGTACAATTGCGTATGCGTTTTTAGCAACGAAAATATCTTACGCAAAAACTAAACAGTGAAGGTATATTAAAATGTTAGATTTTTCTTTCCGTGTATGATGAGGGCGCTCACTGTACAAGCATTGTATCGAATTTTATTTAGTAAACAATGAAATAGCAGTCTCACAATTTTAATAGCTGTTCATTTAACTTTTTACTCCATTTCAGTCCAAAGTTCTTACACAAATAACAATTATTTATTTTACCCGTTGACTAAATTTATCCACTGCAGTGGACAAAAAAAATGAAGTTAAAATTTAGTTATTGCAAGAAAAAGTAATAAAATAATATTTATTTATTTATGCAGAATTGGCTGTACGTTACTTTGGATATGAAAAATACATTATGTTTATTCTTTTCTATGATATATGTAAACAACCAGTTTTCGAAAAAATATTGCAAAATTTGAAACTGTATAAAAACGCACTCATACAACTTATATATGGGTATTTTTCACACTTCCGTTGAATAAATTAAATTATCTATCAAATTCAAAAAGATTGAGTCAACGGGTTAAATAAAACGGATAATAATTCTCTATGTCAGCAGCTTCTAACGAGTCTGACAAGGACAGTCAAACTCGTTAACTAAGATGTCAATAACCTTATTTGGCATCTGAGGACGTATTCAATGTTAAAGTAAATGCGGGGCGCTCAGAACACCGATCGCGTAAAACTTTTTTATATTTCTACAAAAACGGCTCAAAAGTACCGACGCTAGTTCTTCAAAGGTGGCGTTAGCGTTGATCTAAAACTAGCCTATTGCTTTCTAATATTTTTTGTAATAGTCCTGATAGAACATCAATTTGACACATATCTAATATATGTATAATATACTTATATTATATGTATATATCTATATACATATAATATATGTATATAACATACATCTTGTTCTATCGGGGAGAGAAACGTTTCCAACTTCAAAAACGTTTCCAACCTCCCAGCAAACGAAAACCATTAGAAACCATTTCAAAGCCGCGATTGAAACCATTAGAATGTTTCCAATGGTATCCAATGGTTTATGATCGTTGGAATGAAATTTCTAATGGCTTCTCCAGATTAATCTCACTTTTTAACGTTCAATGTCCAACGATGAATGTTAAAAAACTGGTCCAAAATAATTGAAAATTTGAAGCAACTGATGCGTTAAAGTACAAATCAGTTACAAACTACAAATTTGAAAAACAAAAATACGTCTAAGACGAATTTTAGGTTAACTGGTACTCTCCGATAAAATGTACTAACATCCAATTGTAAAATGTTCAAAAACCTATGAAGCTGAAACTGGCAGACTATTCCCCAGCAGATTATTAAAAAAGCAGTGGTTCTCAACTTCAAAATCAATACAACATTTTTTTTGAGTTTAGGCAAACACTAAAAGAGTTTGCCCAGGCAAATTCTGAAAATTTAGTTTTGAATTGGGTTAAGAACCGCTACTTTTTGAATAGTCTGCTGGGGAATAGTCTGCCAGTATCAGCTTCATCAAAAACCTCATTCATTTTTCCGTCGTATTGAAATGTATTGAAAATTTGGCAAAATGCAATACGAATGAATCACGTTTTTTAAGTAATGGTACGAATAATGAATCCGCCCTGACGGATTGGCTGCTTTTTCGAGGTTAGATTTGAACCAATGTCAAGTTTCACGGATTAATAGTTTTAGTAATGAATCCATCCTGGAGGATTGGCTGCTTTGTGAGGTTAGTTTAATCCAGCGTCACGAATTGAAAAATTCAACAGATTTCCTGGATTCATCTGAAAAGTTTTCAATCCTGTGACACGTATTGAAAACATCTACCAACTATCAAAAGTATTCAAACGTATTGAAAGTTAGGCAAGTGAATACTGATTCGGTCAAAAACGTGATTCAACTGATCATATTCCAATACGTTTCAATACGATTCCGGTTACTGGGCATCCAGAGGCGCTCATATCGCCACTTTCCTAGTCTATTACCTCCATTCCTCCTCACACCGTCACCCCTCACTCAGACCTCGACTACAGCTGCTCCTCTTCTTCTTTCAGCGGGAATACACCGAAGACTGCCTCTTCAACGAGACAATCGAGCAGCACAACTACAACACCTACAGCTCGGTGCGCTGGTCCACGAGCCGGAAGACCCTGTACCTGGGTCTGAACCGGCACGGCGTGCCTCGGCGCGTGCAGGCCAAGGGCCACAATCTGGGCCGGCTGTCGGCGTACGCGCGCGTGCTCACCCAGCTTGCGCCGAGCGACCGCGTGGAGGCGCTGCAGCGGCGCATGAGCGCGCAGCACATCCGCCACCAGTCGAACGGGCGGCATCAGTATTACAATTTCCAGCAGCTGCAGCAGTACGTCTGCCCGCTGCTCGTGCAGCAAGTGCAGGTGGCGCGCGACCGACTGCGGTGCCGCAAGCGGAAGAACAAAAAGAAGGCGCGGCGGCCGTGCCACGAGGACGCGGCGAACCTGCAGTGCGACCAGCCGCGTAACAGTACTCCGCGACCGGAGAGGAACGGCACCTCGGAGCCGAAGAAATCGTGCCAGGAGGGGGACGACGCGATCGTCAAGAAGCGCAAGTCGCGAATGGAGCGCAAGGGCGGCAAGCGGCCGGACAAGTGCGCGCCCGAGCCGCGCAAGAAGATGGCCGCGAAGAAGCCCGGCCGCGGCGCGAGCACGACCACGACCACGGAGCCGACGGGCACGAGCCCGGGCCCGGACGCGGACTCGTCGGCCAAGTACTTAGACGTAACGATGGACACGATATCGTCCGAAATGACTGAAGAGAATTTTTATACAAGTTTGCCAACAGTATTGAAGCTAAACGGCGACGAGCTAGACTGGGACTCGTCCGAGTCGGAGGTGTGGGACGCCACGAGCGAGTCCTCGGAGATGGTGGCGATGTAGGCCGACGGCCGCGACGGACGCGCTGTTTATCGGGGTCTATCAACTCCCATATGGACTCCAATGTGGACAAAGATTTGACCAGAAGTTGGCGAACGTAGCGGAATTTCCCGTTTAAAAGACACGTGACTGTTGCTGGATGAACTAAAGTTTGACCCAAATCTTTGTCTTCGATTTTGAGGAGAGTTGATATAGCCTGCTGTTTATACATACCGAATGAGTTGCTAGTCCTTGACAATTTTGTCTGTATATAGAGATGAGAGAGAGGAGCGAGAGAGAGAGAGAGAGAGGAGCATGATAATCCTGTATTATAGCGAACCGCGGGTCGAACTTGATGGGGGATTGTAAAAAGTTGGGGGCAGCTGCGACTCGCGAGGGAGTTGCGATGTATAAATACTGGGGAGGAGGGAGGTGGGCCCGGAACCGGCGCGGCGACCCGGTGGATAAAGGGGTGGATTGGACGACTTTCGGTCTGGGAAGGGTACCCAGCAAAAGAAAAACATTAGAAACCATTTTAAAGACGCGATTGTAACCATTAGAATTTGTCTAGTGGTTTCTAATGGTTTATGATCGTTGGAATCAAATGTCTAATGGCTTCTCCAGATTAACCTCACTTTTTAACGAATGTCCGAAGTAGAATTGGTCAAAACCAATTGAAAGTTTGAAGTAACTGGTGCGTTAAAATATGAATCGGTTATAAACGATAGATTTGAAAAACATAAATACGCCTTAGACGAATTTGAGTTAATTGGTATTGACCGATAAAATGTACTAATATCCAGTTGTAAAATGTTCAGAAACCTTATTCATTTTTCGGTAAACTTAATGGTCTTTAATGGTTTTCATTTGTTGGGTAGTGCCCTGTTGAAAAAATCTGTTAGAAACTAATAGGTCCGTGTAAAAAGTAGAGAAAATCCACGTGGGAATCGGGAAATCATTCGAACCGTGTACACATATGAATACCAAACTATTGGATGTAAGGACAGATTGCTGTAAATATTCTCTATTATAACCTATAGCAATTTTAACGGATTTTTCACAAAAATCGAATATATGGTTTCTAATAGTTTTTTTAACAGGGTGTCGAGCAGGAAACTGTTTATGTATGTAATTCGTAAAGTTATGGCAAACCGTAATGCACTCGAGTCTCCTGTTGCACACGTTTTTATGAACTATTTTCACGTTTTACATAACAAATATGTTTAATATGATTAAATACAGCTGCGGTACTGATTAAGCACTGTTAGTAGACCTAACTTTTCCCCTTCTTTCGTGTTTTTATTCCGTTCTCATGTTGCACGGGCTACAGTGAGTGCGTGCAACATGAGAGACTCGAGTGTAATGCGGCTTTAGGCGCCAATAATACCGAAAATTTAATGAATGTTTCACATAATACATTTAAATTTTAAATCCATGCTGTAGTCTTACAGATATATCCTAGTTGAAAAATACCATAAGTCCTAATTGTATCTCTGCGGTTTGTGACACCGATTTGGCACATTCTGTACAGAATTCTTGATGCCTAAATAGAATCGTATATACATTTTACTCATATCTAATTTTGACTCTGTTTTCTGTACGGATCCAATCATTTCTAACAGAATTTTTCAACTGGGATGTACAATTTGAAATGGACAACGTAAACACAGGTTGTTTGCATCTTCCTTCAGGTCGAATGTTTGTTTCCTTGATTCGGACCAGAAGAAAGTTGTCTCCTTCGGACCCAACTCCTCTATTTTTGTCAGTGGGGGTGCACCGGGGATGCCTCGAGAGCGCGCCGGGCTGGTTGCGGGATTTCGCACTCGGGACGACATTTACTCGCGTACGGAAATTTCAATACCACATTATTAATACATGAATATTTATACACATTCCTCATAAACGGTTAGACTACTGTAAAACAATTTACTGCCATATTACTTATAACTATATTCTTTAATGGACTACGTACGACGTATAAGTTATATTTAAATCGGTTTAAGCGGAGTGATTGATCGAAATATTATTGAATTATACGAATCATATTTATTACAATTATCATTGTTATTATTACGAAATATTATTATTTAAATTATATTATTTATAGGCGGGAGGCCTGGTTCGGGCCAGCGCTCGCTCGGGTGGCCCGCGATGGGTTCCCGGACATTTACGTAACTGTAGCATTAAATCGCGGAAGCGTATGAAGCGTAGTTGGAAAATTGTATAAAACGTTCGAGTTGGTAACTATTGACTGCTTTTCATACGACGAAACGTACGGTGAATTTGCGTGCGCCGAGATACGGGGTGATAACGAGGCAATGTGATGGTGCTTAATCGTCGTTGAGACGGCTTAATGATTTTCGGAAAACGGAAGACTTCGGCTCGGGTTCTTGTGCATTTGCAAGGCAATCGTGCATTTCATTGAGACAATCGTGCATTTCGATAAGACAATCGCCGTAAAGGAGCTCGTTGATGCAAATGCCTTTCTTATCCTACAAATTGCGAATTTGTTAACGACGAGGCAATAGCGAGACCAAATGTACCGAAAACCGAATGGACCGCGTTTTTCGAAAACCCTTGGCGACGTCTGACTATGGGCTCGAAAGGTTGTTCGCGAGACCTCCGAGGACCAAACAGCGCTGTTGCGACGAACTTCCTAAATTGAGATTTTAACGCGCGAGCAACGAATTTGTGAAGCACGCGAAATAGAGGGCTGAGCGACGATACATTTAGACGAATGTATTTGTTTTATTCTTAAGAAACCTTTGACGTACGCCCGAGCGAAAAGTAAAATAAGTAGCGCTACACGAATGACCGTTTCTTATGTTAAAGTCGGCGGACGAGAGTCAATAATCTATCGAACAAGCTGATCGTTTGTCGTTGACTATTATCCCTAATGGAAACGATAATCTGGCCGCGCGTTCTCAAGTTGCCTATCATTTTTCAAGCGAGTCTTTCCCCTTTTCCCCGTTAGACTGTAAATCTTGGGACGGCCAATTTTTTGCGCCACCCGTCATGTTCCCCAAATGAAAAGGAATCGCCGTTTATAGCAAATGGTCAACATAAATTTAATTGTGCGGCCAAGAGACGTCGTGTTTTATTAGGGATACGTAAATCGAGAATCAGAATTTCGGGAATGGAAGAGATGGATCACCTTTTGAGGACCCACATTGGTCTTGGCGATCTACCAAAAGGTGAGTAATGAAATCCCATTTGGTTCCTATCAGATCCATCAGCTACCTTCAAAGATTCGAGAAAGCGTATCCATAATCTCATCCCCACCCATCTTTTCGACATCTAATTCAATCGTGACGAGATCTATCTAACGTGCCATTTGACTAAGAATAAAACTGATGCCACATTAAATTGCCGAAGCATCAATTATCGTGCTATCGCGGCCGGACACAAAGCGACGCAATTAATCAAAATTTCTCTCTATTTGCGACCCTCCAGCCGGCCAATTAATTTCCAGATAGATTATTGACTTTTTCTCGGCGACGGCGCTTCCGAGTGCGTGTAAAAAAACGTTTTATTGTGTCATTGAAATACATCTTCGAAACCTCTCGCGTCTTAGTTTGGTATGGCAATATAAATATATTCGAGTTAAGAACGACCAAATGTGGATTAATGTATACAGAATACAGAATATACTGAAAAGAAAGGTGTCCTATTAATTCGAGTCCGTCCTGTGCAATCATTTATACGTACTAATTAAGTCGAAGCCGAACTGGATGCGTCGATCCAAGTTTACCACACGCAGACGCGCACGAGCGCGACTGACAATCGAAAATAATTGTTATCGCAATTGTATCATACCGAATTAAAATAAACCAATTGAATCCCTAACGCCCCTACTGCTCTTCCACCGATTCGCACCACGGAGCCTTGACGACAAATGCGACATTCTCTGTTCAAGAACTTTATTTCTTCAACTAAAATATATATTTATATGATATTTTTTATTTTTCATTTCCCGTATTCATCTCACTCCCAAGTAAAAATTCAGCTCAGTTTTTCGCATGACAAAATAAATTTGTTAATAAAAATGACAATTTTATTCTCCCTTGGCAAAAGCTATTCTAAATTCTAATAACTTTTAACTTCTCCAGTTTGTCTTTGTGATTAACCGCTCAGATTCTGGCCAATTTTATCTACACCAGTACATCTCGCGAAAGCCGGATTAGCGCCCCGAAAAACTTGCCAAAAACTAGACGGATTTTTACTTGGGACTTAACTTTGCGAGCGCTTTAGCCCGCTTTTTTTTGTAAGAATGTATGATCGCCTCAACGATGGCAATCACTGCGCCAGCAGCGCACCCATACATCACTAAAACAATCGCGGGGAAGAATTCCGATAATGTTATGGCCGTCGGTTTAGAGCTGTGGCTTTCCGGGCACTGCGGCCGACTGTGCAGCCAAACGTTGAGCAGACGTTGCGCCGTACCCTGCTCCACCAGATGCCTTAAACTAGAAAACGTTTGCCGTTTGAGATTCGGCCGCGTCGAAATCAACACGCCCGGGGCGAGAAGCGTCCGCGGCGCTTAATTGCGCTGAGATATTCGCGTCGCCACGCGTGAATCACGGCTAATCGCGTAGCCCGAAAAGCCCGTCCAATCATTATCATAATCGCCGTTCCCAGGCATTAAAACGAGCGTTGCTCTTATCGCGTCGCGCATTTTTAATGAGCTAACGCGCGGCCCCTGGCGATGCAACCCGGCGTACACGCGTGCACGCCGCGCCATTTGGTGCCCACGTTGGGCGCCAATTTTCGGCCGGGCCGAAAATCCAAAGGATCGGCAGAGAGATCGGTTGAGCGAATTCGGTTGTTGGAAATCGTCGACGCGGGATCGAACGATCGTCCTTGCCGGTGCGACTTCCGTCTGAGAAAAAGAGAGAGAAAGAGTACGAGAGAGAGGGAGAGAGCCGATTCAGTAACGGTATAATAATACTAATAATGAGCGTGCGGGATTCCACACGTCGAAATCGCGACTAATCGGTTTGCGATGTTTGGCCGATTCGGACGGGCGATCGGGTGCGATCGGGCGGAAAAATGTGCGACGACGGTTCGGTCGGCAAAGATCGCCGCGGACTTTTCAGCCGGGCACGTTAATTGTTCGAGCCGCAGTGTTACGGTAAATGCGCTGCATCGTGAAAACGAGGCGCAGGTTGTTTAGACGTACTTACCCATATGTTACCATTTTGTTGAACGGCGAGCCCTTGTTTGTTCCAGTGGCTAACGGTTGTGGAAGGATCAGCTGAAGTTCGGCTAAATCGCAAATTTCGTCGTCTGTGAAGGTTTCCTGCAAGAAAAATGAATTTAGTGAAGATGCAAATTAAGAAAAAAATTTGGACTTAGAGGAAGTGAAGTTCTAAAACTGTAGGAAGAAGTCGATCTGAGGATCTAGCTATGCGAATACCCTGATAGAACATCAGTGTTGTATATATCTAGTATATGTATATATCTATTTTATGTATCAATGTCCATCTAATATATGTATAATATACACCTCGTTCTATGCATAATATATCCTTTTTCTATCCATGACCATTAAATGGTTATACCTCGATGATTTTATAAGCTGTAGCTGTGTCAACTTGGAACGCGAACCCGCCTTCCTTGACTTTTTTCAGACCTTCGATAGGTGTGAAAAACGGATAAGTCTTGCGCTTCTTGTTAAGCGCCATTTTCTTGTCGAACATATATCTCACTTGTGGGTCCGTGGATATCTGAAAATAGTCTTCAAATTCTAAAAAGTTCCCAAAACCCAGAAGGCAGCACGCCAACTTTACTCCACTCCACTTACGTTGAACAGATTGTACATATATCCAATTCCATGTGCTCCGAACTCGAGCTGACTGTTTGCCAAATCCTCAACCGTGTTAATGAAGCGAGGAGGTTCCGCGATAAGTGACACAACTATACTAGCCCCGTAAAACTGGAATAGCAACATACCCCACGTGAACAGTACCAGGAAGATCATTCGGTACGACAGGATTTCCGGGACATCGCTGATGCCTGAAAAACAAGTGTTACCAACCATTACAAAACCCCGAAATGTCTTAACACTCTAACAACCCAACCTTGCTGTGAGAGTGCCGCCGTAGTAGTGAGGGAAACATTCGAAAAAGGCAACTGCATCAGCGGATCCAACTCCTTTGACTTCATCCAGCTAGTCCTCGCTTTGACAGAGCTATACAGCAGAACCCAATTAAGCAACGAGACGAACAGCGTGGCGTACCAGACATCCTGCTCCAACGGTTTCAGGAAGTTGTTTTGCATCACGTTCTTCTTCGGGTGCCGAAAGATGATGGTGATCCTGCAATCGACAAATGGGATTCGACCAATTTCGGAAGACCATTCGCGAAATTAGACAGCCTACCTAGCCACCCAGGTGACAACCGTGAAATCCATCACGGTGATCCTGTCTTGGGTGAACTGGAACGGCACCACAGCCATGTCGACAGCTCCTTTGACAAACTCCGCCATAATGCCATTCCACGTGCCATTGATCAAATACCCCCAGGTGGCGCTGTACTTGAGATCCATCCTGAAATGGTGGATTGCACATTGTACATGTCTTTTGCGATACGTCAATGATTACCGTCAACTTTTTCGGTGGAACTGGACACTGATGAACAGCGAATAACGAGCAAAACCTAAACCTTGTTGCTGACTCCGTCTTCTGCCTTTGTCTCTCTCTACCATACATACACAAATGAATACATAAAACACACGGATCTCAAGACCCCTTCATCCACTTCAGGCCTGTGAAGTCTCGGATGATTATCCTCGAATATAATAAACCGATTCCCGGCGGCTCACCATGACATTGTCAGGCGCCGCTGGGAACGTTTTGATATATTTTGCACCGCCGTGTCTGCCAATGTCAAGCTCTCACTCGCACCGAACAGAGACGACCGGTATACCCGTTCAGCCCCAAAATTAACGTCGAAATCTCTCAATCCGAAAAGCCCGGTTCGACAAACTCGCGCGTAAAATGTTAACGATATTTAAGGCTACATTGTGTCGCGTCGGGGCCTGTCAAAGGGGCTGCGAAATATTAGCCGGTTTTTGCGATCCCCGCCGCTTATTTGATAATTACAAGCGCAAGTTAACGCTCGTCCTTCGCAGTCAGTCAATGTCCAGCGTCGCTCAAGTTTTTCCACTCTTATTATACATTACGTGAAATTGTAGTAACGCGCGAGCTGCAAAAACAAAGCGTAATTATAACGTTGCATTGTATCGAAATGGCGGTCGATCGGCTTATTCAAATACGTGTCCATGTCGACTTTGATGACCGGATTGTTAATCTGAAAACATGACAGTTTTTTTCAAGTCTGCGCGCGACGGCTGATAAGATCGCGTCGTAAACATAACATTTCTCTACCGTGATCGAGCAATTCAAGTGCAGTCCGCCCATATTAGCGCGGCGCTTGTATTTGTAGGCATGGTTAGTTATGCGCAGCCCTTCGTCTTCGTTCCAGTACCCCATCAGAGTGACACTAAGATTCCCATAGTGTCTGTAACTTGGATTATAAACGTCGTAAATGTTGCAGTTGTCGTCGCAAGTCACCGCCGAGACCTCGGCGTTGATACTTAATGGGAGGGTTTCGAAGTATTTAATGGGCAAATCTGGCTTGTCAGTGTGCATCAACCAGAAGTACGACTCGTTGAAATGGGCTCGGTTCTGCGTGATCTGAAACGATTCAGTAATTGTAGAAATTTTTATTGATGCTAAGAGGATGTTGGGCTCGGGGCTCCCGCAGTTAGTGTCTTTTTCATGCGTCATTACGATAGATGCCCAATGATTTTGAAGATAACTTTGTGGTTCTTGTTTCGAGAATGCTTCGCTTTTTGCCGAGTGGGGGGAATGGGGATAATGAGGTAATTTTAATATGTACGTCTGTGTGAAGAATTTCTGTAGCTTTTTGCGCCGTAAAATGGGAGGAAAACTTTTCTGCTTTGCCGAGTCTTTAGTGTAATTGATGGGTAATTAGCGATGAGGTAAAGTGGGTAGGAAATGGAGCTGGTGATTATTTGCAGGTGAAACGCACCTTACTTTCCCTAATTTGCGTGGAAAGATTTTGGAAATTTATATTGTACTGAGAAATGCATTTATGATTTTTCAGAAGAGGATTTTTTAATGAAACAGTTATCTGCACGAAATATTTACCTGTTGCATTCTCGGGGTATCTGTGTCGCAATTTAAATCGAAGAAAACACCAATTTTGTAGTAATTGAATTTAAAAGCTCTTTCCAGGTCCAATGGTTCGTTGTCCGTTATGTCAAAGCACTGAAGGCTTTGATACGATAACTCTCGAGCGGTTTGAAACAGTTCTAAAACGCAATTAGGAATATCATAAAAACGCGATCCTTTTTTATATAGTTTTGAAATAATAGGTTAGATTCAAAGTAAATATCATTTAAAATTACATCGTTAAATACGTTGCGAAAGATAATGTATTCAAAGAAATATGTAAAAAAGAAAGAAAAAAAGAATGAGAAAGCAAAAATCAAATCTCGTTTCATTTTTTCTGGACTAGTTTATTTCTCCTTTACCATGCAAATCTGAACTTTTTTTGTGGATCAATATACTATTTTTCTACATTTAATTAAATCAACGTAGAATCAACGTTGATTCAACCGATGTATTCCCTTAGATCTTAACATCCCAAAGAATATAGTATTAATAAAATATAACAAAAATTCATAACAAATTTTAATAAAAACTTTAACGTCACATATCTTATCATAAATCCCTCAAGATGGCGTCCTCAACACTTCCGAAATCCAGTCCCAAAACCCCACGAGCGTCCGAAAAAAGCACGCAAAACGTCACAACCGTAAATCAGTTTTACACCACTTTAACTGCCATACCATCCTCGGTCCAGCAATGAAGCAAAATGACATGTTTTATCGCTTTCTCGCGAAAATACGCCGAGAGCAATCCGATTGGCGTCGCGCTGCATGACACAGCCAAAAGCGGAAGCAGTAATGCCCGCAAGTAGCGCTCCAATTTCATCGTTCTACATCGAGTGTCCCGTCATTTTTCCGTTCTCGGAATATATATGCAATTTTGAACAGCCGCGCATTCCGCGATGCACTATTTAGCGCGTGTATATTTAATGGCCGCGCGCATACGTTCAAACAAAATTTCATCAATTATTGCGTTCCCCGATTTGATGTAAGGTTGCGTTGCGTTAACCTTTATTATCATTGCGGCGAACGGCTGCTGAGTTATTAAGCCTGACTATTTAATAGAGCATTTCTACTGCATCTTGCAAGTAATGATAAGGACTAACAAATATTGATTTACAGCGGCCATTATTCGCTGAAACATTCATGGTAATGACTTTCCCGTACCGCCTATTATAATTGTCCGAAGGATACGGATGGCTTTCATATACGTTTATTGTTCGCTGAGTCACCCATGAATTTCGAGGACCTGCGATGAAATTTGTATAGGAGAAACAATTTCCCTTTGACAACAACTAATTATCGAAGGACTATAATTGAAGACTTAAGACTATTGTCAACGGTGGGTGAACGAGAATGAGGGTACGTCAGATCTTAATTACTTTATTTCATCTTACAGTCAACTTGTTCTTTTTCCAATTTCGCCCAGGTGAGGAGTGAGCATCAATAAGTTGCGACAGAAACTGTTTGGACCGTCTCGAAGACTTCGAGTTGCTAAAGCGGTTTACGTTTAATGGTACTGATTACAATTTATTGAATTATTATTATTCGCAGGACAGTTTTCCAAACTTCTCTTCGGCTTTTCGAAGTAACGAGCCATCCGGGTCATACTTGGCCTTCACCTCATCGTAATCCTCTCTTCGAGTTAGGCAAGTGTAATTGATCGCTAATCTTCCGGCTTCGACGTGTGCTGGGGTGCACTTGCCGCACAACGTATCGATGATCTCGGGAATGTACTCTGAAAGAGGGATTAGCCTTGTTTTTTGACGCTGAATACTGGACGGATGGAGATATGGATACAGCTTTTTCCAATAGCTGTTATTCTCTGAACAAAAAGGGGAATGCAATCTACCGTGTCTGGTCAAAAGTGGAACAACAGTGGAACTTCAATTCTGATTAAATTCTCCCGATGGAAAGTTAAACCGATTTTAATCCAATAAAACAACAATTTGTTAAGTGACCTACAATTTTGTGTACACATTTTGGGATATTGAGAACTGTATTCCACATTTGCTTGGAAGTTCCAAGTTAAAACCAAAGCTGAGGTTGTAGACTTAATTTTGTCATTTTTTATGGAAAATGGGAATTAGATACAGTCTAATCTTATAAAAATAGTCTAATCTAAAGATTAGACTACTTTTTTACACAAAAGAAACACCAATGAGATACCGTTTTTTCGAGTGTGGTTCATCACCAAAGTTAGGTATTATCAGTGACTTAGAGCTTGCAAGACAAAATATCTGAACTATTATATCATGACTTTCTGCAATGGTAAATAATTGGTGAAAAATGCGACACTCACTATTGATTTCCATAGCATCTTTTGGACATCCTTTCGGGGAAGGTTCCGTCATGTAACACTCCTTGTACTTTTTGAACAGCCGGGTGTTATCGATTATTGCCTTTATGTCCACCTAGTCCCACCTGTCAGGATACGTCTCCATCTCCTCTCCCAGATTCACCGACAAAAGCGCGAGCAGGACCACCACCAAAACTGACATTCTCGCGACGAAGCCTCTTCCTACTTGCTTGTCCATCTTGCTGATATAATGAGTGGAATTAAAGTGACAGATCGACTTATATAGTCGCGCGTATATTGCAATTAAGGACTCATATTACCTGCTGTCCACACAAGCACGCAGGAGCAATTATCTCGCGCGCGTATGCAAAAGCGTTGAAGTTTTCGAACAGTAATGACAGAATGACGGAAACCAGGCGATTTTTTGTAATCCTTTGGCGTGAGGATCGAAGAGTCAGAATGATTTACCTGGAAAACACACTTTCCGCAAGAAACACAATAAAAACATATTACGAAACAACACTCAAAGTTTTTCGCTTTTTCGTTAATTAGTGCCTTATCTGTGTGGTACCCACGGAAATAGTCTGTATGCGAGTCTATTTGGGATAAGTTTGTAAATGTTGGAAAATAACTAAACACAAACGTAGATTGTTTCTATCTTTGCGTACAGTGTTTATATATAGCTGTTCTTCGCAATGTACTCTCAATACCATTATCACATCTGAATCAAAATGTGACTCTTTTTCATAGACAGATAAGTAGATTGTGGACATTGAAGCCAATTATTCTAGTCTTAAAGTCTAGGCTGAATGTTACTTGAATATCCTTCAGAAAAATATCTTCACTTTCCCTAACAGAGCAATTGAGTTTGTTAAAACATCAACCATTCCTCGATGTGAGTGAAGGATATAAGAATACCTTCAGGTAAATAACAACTCGGGTATGTTTGTTTAATGTTGTTTATTAAGTGGGAGATATTCAGTGGTTAGGATTGGTATAACTTTCTTCGGTACAATACTTCACCGATTAATATCATTGTAGCTAATCCAACCCCAATAGCTAGAAGAAACGTTGTGGGTGAAAATTCCTGAAGCTGGACTGGAAGTGGGGTCGAACTGTGGCTTTCGGGGCATTGCGGTTTCGCGTAATGCCAAATTCCGTATAGTCGCTTAGTCATTCCGTTCTCTATAACTTTTCTCAACCTAGTAACGAAGGATAATAAGGTTCTCTGGCATATATAATGCAAAGGTATATTAGAAGCAAATCTAGTCTGAAGTTCTTGTTTACCCATATGTGAACAATGTTTTAAACGGCGATCCTTTAGGTAGGGCTGTACCTATGTCACGGGCAGGATGAAGCTGAATTTCTACCAAGTCGCAAATTTCGTCTTCTGTAAAAGCGTTCTGAAAGAAGTTTCCAGAACTGAATTTCTCATACTTTAAGAAAACCTATTTGGTAAAGTTAATAAGGTTGTATGCCGAAAATAAAACATAAAATTTCTCCCAAAACACACTCTTAGAAATTATATTCTTAGCAGAAGAATACCATCCTTTTGACAAAATCTATTTATCCCAAAACTATTCCTCTTGTCACAAGAAGATCTGTGGTTAGGTCAGTCTGAATCCATTTCATAAAACCTGGTTCCTCTTGGTGAAATATTAAAACGAATTTCTACTTCGGACAATCGGACTCAACTTGTTAGAATCGGATATTTTTAAGAGTGCATTTGAACCGACTTTGACAATTACTTTGATCAATCTATAAGCAGTTGCGGGATCCATGTAAAAAGCAAAGCCTCCAGCTTTGACCTTTTGAAGTCCTTCGCTGATGTTGTAATATGAGGCCACCTTCCGTTTCTCATTGGCACTGATTTTAATCTTCTCCAGATATTTTACTTCAGGATCTGTCGTCATCTAGAAAAACACGATCGAAACAAAATCGCAGCTGTGACTGGAATTCACTTATTCACGCAGTTTTAGAAATCGTCATTGCTTTAAATGAAAAAGAAGCTGCTCTTTAACTTCTTCGTCTACTTTTTGTCGGTCTCCAGTTAACTGTGCGTCACTGGATCGCATGATCCCTCTTGAGTGACGGTTTTCTCTTTCCTCTTGCCGTGTCTCTAATTAAAATAAACCCTGCCCGCTTCAACAATGATTAACCGCCGGAGATCTGTTATGGATGCGTACCCTGAAAAAGTTGTGCATGTATGCAATGTCATGAATTCCCACGCCCAAGTTGCTATTTGCCAAATCTCGCAACGTCTTCATGAACTTAAGAGGTTCCGCCAGAAGAGATCCCACTATGCTCGCCGAATAAAATTGGAACAGAAGCAGACTCCAGACGAACAAAGATAGGCAGACCACGCGACCGGAGTAGAGAGTGGGAATGTCACTAATACCTAAAACGCAATCATCCCCAGTCTCGTTTAGTTCTGTTCTTCTATTCGAATCGCAATTTATGCAAGACACATTTGATAATTCGAAAGTTTTAATGCCAATGTCTAACTTTTAGACCGTCGGCAACAAGGTCGCTAATACCAGTTCAAAAAATTGAACTGGTATTAGCGACAGTTTATTTCTTTTAGTTGAATTGTGCGACTGGTGTTCGTAGAAATGCACTGTATAACTATCGTAGGCAAACAAATTTTCCTAGTAAGAGTCATGAAAAGAAAACTGTTCTTTAAAGATACATGTAAAAGAGCACATTTTGTGAGAATGTATGACACGTATGACAAATTTGTCAGAATTTTTTGTCAGCATTTTTGTGCTTATATTTTCCGAGTTAAAAAATTCCATTAGGGCTAATGAGGAAAAGTTCTATCAGCCCTACACCGCTAAAACAAGTGTCTTAATTTCAGACACTTTTTGTAGACATTTTTAAGACGTCTTAAAAAAGTATCTTAA
>JABFPB010003776.1:0-16301 GCA_022817645.1 Ceratoteleas bidentatus
CGATATGAGAAAATAGCAGAACTTGAAGTCAGGTATTTTTGCGGAGGTTCATCCAGTAATAAAAGCGGGATTTTTTTCTCAGTGCAGATGAATTTTCTAAAAATCCGCTATTGTATGTTTTACTAGAGGGGAAAAATCCATACAAAATCCGTTCAACCTACATTGTAGCGCCATATTCTGTTTTCGCGTATAAACTACACGAAAATTGTGGCCATATATTTATTCACGAAACGTTGCAGAAACGTTAAAAAAATGTTTCACGAAACGTTGCTGGAACGTTCCAGAAATCTTCTCAACGTTACAAAAACGTTTCTGAAACGGTAACTTGTCCGCCAATAAGAAATTTCTCTAATGTTTCACGAAACGTTTTGTAAACGTTTCAGAAGAGTTTCTGAAACATTTAGGAAACCTTTTTCGAAAAATATCGTTCGAACTTGAAAAATTTATGAAACGCTTACGAAACGTTGCTGCAACGTTCGATAAACATTGTAGAAACCTGTTCGAAACGCTTCAAAACGTTTCAGGAACGTTTCTAAAACTCCAGGAACGTTAACCGAACGTTCAAAAAACGTTAGGTTAACGTTTCTATTGCGGTTGTGTAAACGTTTCTGGAAAGTTCCGAACGTTTATTAAACAATTTATTCACTAGGAATCGAACTCAAGCCTCCAAAGTGCCAAGCGAACACCTTACCACTGAGCCACGAGTCTTAAATGTAAAGCAAGGCTACTTGTTGATATCTCTTCTATCTAGAAACTTTGTTTCCGGAAACGTTTCATGAAATGTTCGTGAAACTTCTTTTTGGCGGACAAGTTACCGTTTCAGAAACGTTGTTGTAACGTTCAGAAGGTTTCTGGAACGTTCCTGCAATTCTTGCAACGTTTCGTGAAACGTTGCAAGAACGTTCCGATGGGCCTTATACAACGCTTACTGAACGCGCAAACGAATTTTGCGAAAAAATCTTTTTTGCGAAATTATAAACAGTCAAATTCTAGGACGTTTTTTTTTTGGAGAAAATTAATATCTCAGATTCAAGTAGGTCGATTTTAATGACCGGTAACTGATTTTTCGTGGAAAAGATCAAATTTGTTAATGCAATGAACGATAGAAAATAATTTTGTTTCATTTGCCATTTTTAATTAAAATTTAATATATAAATTGAAAAAAGTGTGAAGGGAATCAAATAAAAATTTGGACCAAAAAAAATGAACCTATTTTCTATGGATTGTCAAAAATCGCCGTAAAATTGACGACGATACCAAATTAAGGTATTTGGTAGAATTTTTTCTGAGTAAAAATTATGTTTAAAAATCATAAAAATATACCTCGAAGTTATAATTTTAAACGACCTTAACTATGTGGCAGCAGACCTGATAAAAATAAAAATCGCCTTAAGTTAATTCAAAATTGTTTGGTTTTACTAAATTATTATTCTGGGTTTAAAGGTTACAAAGTCAATAATAGTATATTTTGTACCAAGAGCGATGAAACAGGAAATCCGTTCCTCGAGCGAAGTTTACAAACCAAGTGAGTTTGTAAATAAAAAAAAACCGAAGGCGAGTTTTGTAATCGCACAAGGAATGGATTTTCCGATTCTTCGGCCATGGTGCAAACAATATTTTTCACGTCAGTGTAGCGGCCAAAAGTAGAACTAATTAAGGCTCTCGTGCCGAAAGCTGTCGCTTTCGGCACGCTACACTGACGTGAAAAACATCGTATCGGCCTCGGGCGCTGGTGGCGCCCTCGGACGTAATATACTATTTTGTCACAAGGGAACGAAAAAGGCAATTTTTAAAATGCCCTAGTGTAGGAAATTGCGTTTTCGGCACCGCGTGACAAGAGAATAAACAGTAAATTGTTAACAAAATAACAATTTACTGTTTATTCATACATTCATTGTCTTGCTTTGATCGTGTGAAAAGTGGTGAGAAGAAAAAGACTCGGATAATAGGATGCAAAACATTTATTACGATCTTGATGACGAATGAATATGAAAACCAATTGTATAACATACACAACAGCTATGATCTATACTTTATAAGCCTTGTTCGATATTTTCTCTGTAATCACCAGTTTTAAAAAAGGCCTACAAATCTCTTCCGTCATTCTCTCCACGCGAGGAGTCAATAAAGAAAACCGCTGTACAGTCTATCTCATTATCACCCATTCCAAAGCGTTTATTATACCTCAACATCATCATCATTTCGGAACCGTCGAATACAATTTTTTTTAAAACCGAGGAAATAAACGGGCAATGCAAACTCAGAACGAATCGCAACTATACAAACATCTGTGTTCTAATGAAACTGACCATACCTTTTGTAAAAAAATATACTTCGATGCTGCATAACCGATCGAAAGTAATAAATGAAACGACCGAACGAAATTTCGCGTTCAATCGGATCTCATCATTAGCTTCTGCTACTCTCACATTTCCTTTATTTTCCGAGGTTTTAATACCAGTTTGTGTCCGACAAGTTGTATAAAAATTTCGTAATAAAAAACAAACAATAAAAACTTAGAGAACAAAAAAGACAAAAAATTGCAAATGTAGATTGGGGGGGGGGGGCAAAACAAAAGTGGCGTTATTTCAATCAGTAACGGGGCGGCGCTTGCACATTACCGACTTCGCAATAAGTAAGAAAGCTAGTATGACAGTAATGGTAGTACAAAATGAACAGTACATGTAAAATGGGGAGAAGAAATGGTACAGCCGACACGGTGATTTTAGACGAGTGCACGAAGATTATTGCTGCTTAATTTTCCGTTTCGAGCTTCAAAAAATATAATTTAAAAGTTCGCGCGAAGGACTTGCACGTTGCATTCCCATTCTGCGTTAAAATGTGCGTCAACGTGGCTCGCTTAAAACTGTTAGTAATGCGTCCTAAAATGAGGACAAAAATCGAACCGGGCACCATACTCTGTTATTATTTTTTTTTGCGTTAACAATCTCGCTTTAAAAACCTGCGCGAGGCTTTATATATTTATATATATAGAATCTTTATATATTCTCATATATACTTTTTCAAGTGTATCTCATTTAAGAAAAATTAAAAACAATGAGAAAAAACAAGAATAATCGAGTCTACAATGGGATTTTGAATCCGTCCCATAGGAATCCCGCGTAAAGTGGCCAGTTACTTTGTAAGAAGAATGTTGCGTAACTGTTTTCGGGCCGACTGTTAATGCTCATCGAGGAGGGCTGTCTAGAAAAAAAAGAAAAAAATACGGCTTTGCCGTCAAAGTACAAACAATTATAGGCGGTTGATACGCGTTGACGAGCGTGTTTCGTAAAAAGAAAACCGCCTTTTCGCTCAAAAGCATGCTTGCTTGAAACTCACAATAATTTCAGTGCGACACAACGTCACTGTCTAACAAAAGTAAAAAAACAGTCATCCGTCTACGTTCAAGCCAAGAATCGTCGCGAGGAACGTATACTTTTGTTCGTTTTCGTTTAACACGGTTTTCCCTCTTCAAGTAATCGGGACAGTGACGCGGTGACATAAGGCGCACGTTCGTCACATCACTTTTGCACGATCATGCAGAGTTCCGAACGAAATACCGTCGTCAAATTGTGTTCGCGCTCTAATTAGTACTTCTAATTAAAATATAATAATGATAATAGCAATAATATATAATATAATCATAATAATAATAAGAGCAATGATAATAATAATAACAAGGATAACCATTGTCATTAAATTTTTGTCGGAACGCCCCATTAACTGGTTAGTCAATCGTCGTTTCATTGCTGTTGTCCATCGTCTTCCTCTCAACAAACGGAAGCATTAACGTTAAATGCAAACTACTTTATATACAGCGGCCATTTGATCCATCGAAAGCTAGTTTGTCCGTCGTGATAACTCAAGTCGCGTGGTCATCTCCATTTTTACACCGCGAGAATCGTATCTACAAGTCGTGTCCGAAAGTTACAGGGATGCGGCAGTCTTCGGCCAATCGCGTCCAAAGGCCGGCAGAAGAGGAGGGGGAGAGGGGGGTCGGGGTCAGAGGGGTCGGGGGCAAGGAGTGAAAAAGACTATCGCGCGGGGTTCGCGTCGGTCAGCAGGTTCTCCAGAAGCTCGAACCTGTCCATCGCGAGGCCGTGAATGCGGTTTAGGTGTTGGTTCAGGGTGTTGGCCGCGATCGGCTCGCAGGGCGCTGCGATCGGCACCTTGGTACCACATACGTCCACGATCCCGGTGATGAAATTGGCCCATTCACGTCGTTGCTCCGAGTCGCTCGGGTAGAGTTCTTCCGCCTGTTCCAGGAGAGAGGCCAGGACTGAGACGCCAAACTGAAATTTATTAGGCATTACGAGTGTTAGGCAGCGAAGTGAGAAAATAATTAGCCGCTGTTGCTCGCACCACATTCGTTAACAAAGGACGTTGCATGTGCTAGCCTTGCATTCTGATTGGCTTAGAGCTCTGTCCACAAATAAGCTAACCTATTGGGATCTGACGTGGAGACATGGCCAGACAAAATTGCGCAAACAAGTATAGACATTTGAATATTTTTTGCAAAAATATGACGTACATTCATTTAGATGGTTGTCAGACCTTCAAGTCATCTGAATTTAAAGAATTTTCGATTAATTGTAACACATTAACCGTAAAATTTGGGGAAATGAGGTATTTCTATTGGGATTTGACATAAACCGTCACGCCATCTGGATCGCAACTATTTCGGTGGCTAAAAGGTAAAACCAGTTAACTCCACTTTTCAATCATTCTAGTGTAATTGACTAGTGTAATTAAGTAGAACATTATTATTGTAATTTATGTGAATCATAAGATCGGCGATCGATCAAGTGCAATAATAATCAATTTTTGGAGTTAACTGATTTTTCCTCTCACACATGTGGAGTTAACTGGTTTTTCCACTTATGTGACTGAAATAAATGCTTGAAGTTGTCCAGGGGACCCGATAAAGTGCCCGGAACCCTCCGGGACACCCCTCCAGACCCACACAAAAATTCAATAAAAATTCAAAAAGATTTTTAAATCAAAAAATTTCAACAAATTTCAATACGTTCAAAAAAATTAAAAAAAAAACAAACAATTGAAAAAAATTTTTTTAATTAAAAAAACATTCAGAAAATTAAAAAAAAATCAAAAAATTTCAAACAAATTAAAAACAAATTTAAAAAATGTCAAAAAAATTTTATAAAATGTCAAAAAAATTTGTTTTGATAGTACGGCAGAGACCATGGGAGACCGGCAGAGTCTGCAGGAGACCGGCAGAGGCCGTTGGATACCGTGAGAGACCGCCAGAGATAGTGGGAGACCGGCAGAGACCAGTAGAGAACGGTAGAGAATTTTTCTGAATGTTAGAGAATTTTGTGACATTTTTTTGAAACTTGTTACATTAAAAAATGTTTTTAAATGTTTTGAATTTTTTTAATTTGTTTGAGTTTGTTTAATTTTGTTGAAATACTTTAAATTTGTTTTTAATTTGTTTTGAATTTTGTTTTGAATTTTTTTTCAAATTTTTTGATTTTTTTCAAAATGTTTGAATGTTTTTTTGAATTGTTTTGAAATTTTGTTTGAATTTTTTTTAATAAAAAAATTTCTTTTTAATTTATTAACGTTTTTCGAAATTTTATGATTTTTTGAATTTTTTATTTTTATTTTTTATGAATTTTAAATAATTTTTTTGAATTTGTAAAAATAAAAAAAAATTTTTTTTATTATTCTTTTAATTTATTTGAATTTTTTGATTTTGTTTTTAATTTTGAAATTTTTTTTAACTTTTGAATTTTTTTATTTTTTATCATTTCAAAAAAAATCTGTTTTGAATTTTTTTTATTTTAAAACACGTTACGATAATCTGATAAAATTATCGGCTTATCGTGGCACTTCATGATAATAAAATACTTTTATCGAATTATCTTTTATTTTTTGCTGAAAAATGCCTATATCTGTATATAAGTTAATGGAGTTAACTGCTTTTTTCTTGTCCCGTTAGAGTTACCCGGTTTTACTTCAAATGTAACCATTTTTACTGTTTTTCTGTTGTTAATATCACAAAAAGATGCTTGTTTTGGTCTGATATTGTTATAAAAAATGAAAATAGATACAAAAATAGTACGAATTATGGTGCTAAATCATTTTTTGAAAAAAGTGGAGTTAACTGGTTTTTCCTTTTAGCCACAGATTTTCACTATGTTCATCAAATTTTTCTGTCAAGATTTTATATATAATATAAATTGCATACTTCTTATTTATTTAGATTCTCTTAATTTTAACGAAAATTGTTTTAATTGTAATGTAGTTACTGTAAAAAATGAAAAAAATGGTTAAAAACATAGTGAAAATAGTTCCAATCCAGATGGCGCGACGGTTTATATCAAATTCCAATACTTCCGATAGTTCCAATCCAGACGGCGCATTGACAAATGTCAGATCCCAATCGATACTAGCGATAGGCGACGTTTGAATAAACCTAGATTTTTCTTACTCGTGCGGGAGAAGTGCCTACTTCTCCCACGCGCAGCAGTGGGAGAAGCAGACTTCTCCTACTGATGAAAAATACAACTTTTCGAAAATGTCCTAGTACAGTAAGTTGTATTTTCTGCCCTGTGTGTCGTAAAAATGTACGCAGATCTATTCCCGATATCATAAAGTAGTTGATTGTTTTCTAAATGTTATTTTCTTTAAACAAGATTATTTTGTTATAACACTCATAAAAGTTGAATAGAAAATGTATGCTGGGAGCACCTTATTCGCCACTGCGAAATTTAGACTGCTGACTTTGGAGGGCAATCCCGACGACTCGGTAAAAGCCCTTGCCAAGGTTAACAATGTCGCGAAATTTTCTGTAGTCTGCAACCACCGTCGAAATTCGGAATAAAAGTTCGTCAGCAGATTCGAGTCCCGGCGACCTATGATTGCCAAGCCCCGGAGCAGATTCGCCCAGAGATCTTGCAGCTGGTTAGTGTACTCAGTAACACTCAGGTAGGGCAAAAATCGCAGCAACAATGTCTACAACAAGAAAGACAACAATTAGACGTTCAAAACATTAATACAAAAGCACACAATGATTTTTTTATATGCTTCAAATTCAATGCTTTTTACCGTCTACGCTTTGAGAAATTAATTATTAAAGACGCTAAGTTTTAAAACTGAGTTAATTGAGTAACAGAATACATTACGTTAAGTATGTTTTAGTCGTATATTATTCAATTAAGATTACCGGGTAAAAAAGTATCTACCTACACGGAAAAACATTTCATGCTTTTAGAGCAAAGAATAAAAGATGCTTTCTTTGTCCAGTTTGTGTGCTAAAAGAGAAAAAAGTGCCAATAGTTCGGCATTGTACATGGAACAAAATCTTAGGCGAACCGTGCGTCCATATGGGTCATGTTTTATGCAAGCAGAACCAGAAACATAATTGTTTATAAAATTTAGTTTAATTAAATAAATGACAAATCATTTGACATAAACCATGCCAATCCCAATGTTTATACAACTTTCTTTTTCATTACATCATTTTATATTCCAAAACCAATACAAATATCCGGCCTTCATCAGAGCGTTTTTCTTTTACAATTTTGATAAAGGAAAACATACTTTTCCCTTCCTTATACTCAGCATGCTGATAAACTTGTCATCTTTTATAAGCTGCAGCAGGGACGTTAGAATCAGACTACAGAGTTCTGGAACCGTTTTCTTCGGCTCCTTTGGCTCGACATCCGCGCAGTCTTGCTGCTGCTGCGCCTGTTGCTGTTGCTGCTCGCTTAGCAGGGCCAATGGGTTGTTGATGTCCTCGAGTTTTAACTGCAAAATATACAGTCGCTCGATCTCTAGCAACAACTGACGCGTTTTTTTCGTGTCCTTGGGTGGTGGTGGCAGCGCTTCCTGCTTTTCGTTACTCTGCACTATGTCCATGTCGATGATCTTTCTGGGCGCAGTTACACTACTATACTGCAACTTTCCAAGCGAGTTTTCAAAATGCGCGGGTGCGTACGGGCTTCGTGTGAATGTCGGCTGATCTCTGTCCCTAAAAATTTACAAGTTTAATATTTATTTATTTACTTTCTGTAACAGGCAATTACCCTAAGCAATATAAGAGCAAACACATTTACATATTTGAGGTTCTATCAAAAAATCAGACAGCAGAATTTAATTCAGTTTTAACGAAGACACCCTAAATTGACAATGAATGAATATAAATCACCTAGAATCTTTGTGATAACCGTTGTTATTCTGCTGCTTCTTCTTATCCTGCTGATTTTTGTTTTCGTTCTTTTTGTTTTGTCTATCACAGAACACGGTGTAATAGTAGTCCTCGATGTAAGGCTGGTTGGTGTTCAGCTGCAGCAGCTGGATATTAACCAGCCACTGCTTCTCGCGACTACTCATGAGCCCGGCATACTCGTCGAACTTATCGCCGAGGTTCGGGTACTGATGGTGCTGCTGCTGGTTCATGCCGTTCGCGTCCTTGTGGTGGTTATATCCGCGGTTGTGTGGCTGGTAGTACTGGTTGTTCTTGAAGAACGGCTGATCGCCCTGGTGCCGGTTCTGGTTGTTGTTGCGCTGATTCATTCCGAAATTCGGGTGGGGTGGATGCTGATGACCAGGCATGTTGTTAGCAAAGAATGACAACATGGACCGGTCGGGTCGGATGAAGGGCAAATTCACCATGTTTGCATTGTTCGGCTGCTGCTTCATATTCTGTGGACGTATCAACAGATCAGTCAAACTCATTTCAATATCTTTTAGCGGTACAACAATTCAAACATTTTGAAATTTGACAAAATTGTTTTTTAATGTAAACAATACATTTTAAATACATCCAAATATTTTTTTCTTGTATTCATCAACTTATTTCTTGTTTTCAATTTGTGCTTTTTTGGAAATTTTAGATGATTGCAAAGTATTTCTGAATTTGTGTTTATAGTCTAAGAATATAAGCAAGAAGAAATGGTAATGCTTTTATGATAATGATACAAAATATTAGTTTGAGTACATATATGTGTTCGAAAGAAAAGCTAAATAAACAATGACATGGACATGAAACGTATATGTGTGTGTTAGTGAATGTAACCTAAACTAATCATCATTTAATTTGATGGTGTTTTTTTATGTTTACAGATTAATTATAAATACAAAAATAAGCAACGTTATCTATATTTATAACTTATAATTTGAAAGCTATATTATTCAACTTTCTTTCAGTACAAGGAAGTGTCCAACAATCGATTCAAGCAAATATCTTAGAAATAGCTGAACAAAAACGACACCAACAAATTTTATAAGAAAAAAGTTCAATAATAAAAACAAACTTTTTTTATTTTAAACAAATTTGAAGTAAAAACAAATTTTTATTATTAATATAATAACTTTTTCTCTTAAGTGCAGTCCAACAATCGAGCATTCCATAATATTCATAATCTATAACACAAAGTGTAACACGTAATTGGGTTATGTGTTATAAAATGAACACTATTTTTAATGTTGTGATGTTAATTCTTTTCCGTGTGTTTCTTTAGGGAGTGTAATGTTGCCTAGGTTGTTATTCACTCTCCCCTATTATTTTTATATTGTTTAAGTTGAGAAATACAACAAATTTAGAAATATTACAAACCTTATTGCCCTCAAGACAACGTGGCAAAAAATATGTTAACATGATCAAAAGCCCTTAGGGTTGACAGGACTAGCTAGTGGAGCGGAGTTTTGTCCTCTAATTGTTTAATGTAAACTTTACAGAGGTGGACCCAGGAGGAGTTCCTTTGCCTGCCGCTTCTCCTGCCGAACTGACAGGCGGCGTGGAGGGGCGCGCCGAGCGCCCCTCCACAATAGGGATCTCTAAACCTCGACAATGCGACAATCGAAAACTATCGATTGTTGGAAAAATCCACATCGAAAACTGTCGACAGATATCCATGAGGGTAAAATTTAATTTCGCCAGCTAACAAAGAGTCAACTATATTAAATGTACAATTTAATTGTTTTGGATAGCACAATGGCAATTAAATAATTAACTAAGAAAACTGTCTTCAAGAAACATTTATATTAAATAACAAATTTAACAAACACTTTTTTAATCGTCTAACTTTTAAATAAAATATTTCTCGCAAACTGTAACTCTTATACTAACCAGCTATTTTGTTTTTTAAAAATCAGTTTGTCATATACACTTGGCTTTAAGCGACTTCTGTGGTTATTAATCACATTTCTCGCCATTGAAAACCCTAAAAAACATGAGGAACCGTAGATAAATACATATATGCTAATTTTTTTATCTTTGCTGAGTTTCCAAGAAAGGAGAATATTTTGTTCACTTAGCGGAATTAAATTTGCTTCCAAATTCAGTTTCTGTTAAGAATGTTTGCACTTAAAGTTTTACTAAAGTGGAATTTGGTTTAGTAATTAACACTAAATTAGTTAATTAAATGTAATTGCCAACAAATAACCAACAGAAGTCGTTTACATATATTTATTTAATATTTTTGAAAATCAATCTTTTCGATTGTGTCATCGATTGTACTCAGAACCATCGATAGTTTTCGAAAGTGCGACTCTCTGATACTATCGATAGTCCTATCAAGGTTTAGAAACCCGCACTCCACAAACCGTTTAAGCAGACCGTCCATTGAAATGGCTAAAATAGCTAATTGTCAACCGATTGTCATAAAATTTTGTACACAAGAAGCTATCAATGCATAGAAAACGAATATATATTCATTTTTTGTTAACAGTTAATTATAAACAATTTATTTGTTAATAACATATTTTAATAAATAAATTTAGGGTATTTTCAAAAGTAGCCGGTGAACAAATTTTAATCCGATTTCAATCTAGTTTTCGGAAAAATGTCGGGAATTCAGTTGAGACAAAAATTGATTAGACGGAATTTTGATATGATGTATATTTTTTGGCCAATCCAACGTTTTGTAAAAAAAGCAAAAGAAGTGCCCTAAAAATTTTATGTGTAACTTTTCTGTAAAATAATTTTTCGAAAATTCATCTGGTCACTTTTTTCTTAACTGAATTTCCGACATTTTTCCGAAAACCGCATTAAAATCGGTTACGAATTTGTTCACTGGCTACTTTTTAAAGTTGACAAATATTGGAAAAAAAATTTTTTCGAGATACTCATGTTTAAAGTTTACAATCAAGTTTATTTATAATATAATACGTTTTATAAATATAAAATGTTAAAGTATAAAATTGTTGCTACGTGATAATAAATTAGAAATGATTAGGAGTTTTGAAAACATGTTTTGAATATATATAAATTGTTTTTATATATTTAAATTTCAATTTAAATAAACCAACTTCCTAATCGCTTGGGTCAAATTTGTCCATACTAGATTACAGCGCACGCTTACCATGTGATTTATTATTTATTATTCTCTTCTTATTGCTATTAATAGTAAATACGTATAAATACATATTTTCTTGCACTTTAATGTAGTTAATCATGATCGCAAAAAGATTTGTATTATTATCATAGCAAAATTTGAAATTATTTAATCTTCTTTGATCTCCTCCCATCCCCTATTATGTCATCTTATGCCCTGTCATTCTCTCTCATTACATTTTATTTATTCCCTACATTTCCTTCTGATTACCTTTCATAACTAACTCCTATCGTCTCATACCTTATTACTGTTTCAGATTGCCTTTGATTCCATCTCAACCTTTTTCATTCCCTCTCATTTCTTATCATTCTCTATGATATCCTCTTTTTCTCTTTCATCCCTTCTTATCCCATTCATTTCATCCCATGATCTGCCATAGGCTGTTCTGATCCCGTGACAATTCCTATCATTCCTTCCGATTCATTGAATTTCCATCTCGACTTTCCGGCCATCCCTTCATTTCCTCTGATTATCTCCTTTTCCCTTCCATCCCCTGTATCACCTTTTATTCTAATTCATGCTCTATCCCCTTTTTTCTGTTTCTCTCTCATTACAAATCGTTCCATTTCATTTTCTTTTCTTACCTTTTAAGTTCCTTTCACCTTCTTTCATTACATCTCATGCTCTGTCATTCCGTCTCATTCGTCAAAATTTTTAGTTAAAAATACTTATTTTAAGTACAGAAAATGAATTAATAAAATTCGATTGTGAATGCAATATCGATAATTCAATGATAACTTGAAAACGCTATCATAAGTTTGTGGTATGTGATAATTCCATATTTCAGGAGTATTTTTCCGAAATTAAAAAAATATGTTTTTTAGGAATTTAAATAAAAAAATATCTATTTTTTACTTTTGAGGCTCTAAAATCGGTTTTAACCAGTTCAATAATGGGCTCCGAGAATATTTGTGGATAAATAGGAGTCCTAGCTTTCAGTTAAAACCACTTGTCTGTATTTTAGAACAAGTTACAACATTACTTTTAAATTAATTTGAAAAAATACACCTTTTTAGGAAAAACGATACCTATATAATTTAAAGCGAAATATCGCGCCGAATAATCGGTTTCTACCTTGTTTTCTATGTGATATTGTTGAGAAAGACACGCGGACTCGATTCGAATTAACTTGACTCGATTGATGAACAAAAAAATCTATTTCACCGCAAAGAGGGCAATACAAACATGGCGAAGATAACAGATTTGGTAATGACGACTAAGGTTATTAAAATTCAAATTTAGCGGCCATTTCATATCACGCCAACTTCAAGTCTTATACTCATAGTCATAACTGTATTCAATATATATATATATGAAAAATTTGATAAATTACTAAATTCGTTATAAATATGGAACATTGTATGTAATTTGCATTAATATTGGTTATTGTTTGATGAAGCTGAAACTGGCAGACTATTCCTCAGTAGCCTATTAAGCCTAAGTAACTTTTGTAATAAGTTACATGAATATAAGTTGCATGGTCGATAGCGTCGTATGCGATACTAGCATAGGGAGGTACTTATGAAAGAAACTTAAAACCTTTAAGTGGTATACAAAAGAAAATTATTAAAATAATATACAAAAAAACATTTCTTTCCCATCCGAGGCACATTTCAAGAAACACAGAATTGTGTACCTGAGAAGATATTTTGTTGAAGCTTCATTAATTAAACATTTTGGTCTTTTATTACGAGAATTGCAAGTTAGGATAGTAAATCAGAGGAGAGGTTATCAACTAACATCCCCGTTGATAAAAAAAGAAATTGGCCGACGATATAATAGATATATAAGCTACAACATTTTTAACACCTTACCGGTAGATGTCATAAATTGCTCATCAAGTGAAATCAAAAGGAAGAAAATACTGAGAACTTGGATAATAGAATTACCTACTACCGAAATTAAGAACTTGTTCGAACCTCTGCAATGATTTGATAATTAGATGCAGTGCCACATTTCTGATTATATCTCTTGAATTGATATACTTTTTTTATTTTAGTTACTTTTTTTCTTTTGAAATACCCATTGTTTTATTTCTTTTCATTTTCGACATGATGTTTAAAAAAGTGCACTGGTTAATTACTTTAATTTGTGGAAACAGCGTAAAATAGGTTAGCGCACAGGTTTTTACTTCATCGAGTTAATGCGTCATGACTGCGATTTATGTTCGTCGATGCATTATTTGTAAATATTTTCATTTTTACACCTATTCAGTAAACTTATAATATTTATTGCATTAGACTTCAATAAGGAAAATAATAGAGATGTACGCTTATTTCAAACTATTACAGAGATTCGCTCACAAAACTTTGTTGGAGACACGTACACGATATTTTTATCCTGAATGAGGACAATTTGCGGTAATGTGGGATTCTTGACATGGTTTCTGAACAATACATTTGATCGAAAGCGGGAAGTTTCAAAAAGCAGGGGGGGGGGATTGGACAATGTATGGGCGGAATTGATTTTTTCAAAAAGACTAATACATATGCTACTGCGATTTTAAGTAGAGGGATGAAACATCATGTCAGAAATTTTACGTCTTGAATACAATAGTTTTATTTCTGCCATTTCGAGTGCCTCAAAATATTTATAATTGTGAAGAACATGTTCTTTCCGAACTTCTGATCAAAAGTCAAAAAGGGGCCGACTTTTAATAATCAGTATAACATGGGATATACATGGATCATATATGGGCCATAAATAGATCATATGAATCATTCATGGATCTTACATAGATCAAATGGGCATATAATCCAAAATATCAATAAATGTTAACTTTTTTAAACCGGAATGATGCCGGGCATTTTAGATATTTAATACCAGTGATACTACCCCATTACTAGATTATCGACTTTTGTCGCGATTAACGCATTTGTATCAAATAAATTCAACAGAATATTGAGGATAAGAAATTGGTTATCATTAGAATCTTTGCTAAATGCTGAATGTTTAGATATATTTCAATGCAAATTGGTTGCTGTTTGGCGGTGCGGCGAGTGAACTCATTTAGCTCAGACGTTTTAGGGTTAACATTTTTTTTGCGAAAAACGAGTTCACTTACTACGACTTCAATATGTAACCAATGTTGTTCGGAACATCCAGAAATATGTCTCATTTAACAAAGAATGTATAGATTTGTTGATTCACGAATCAATTTAGTAATTTACAATTACTTTTAAGGGGACTCTCCACGAAAATGGCTTTTTGTCAGTTTTAGTCCAATCACCTTAATTTTTTGGTATTTAGTAGAATTTAGGTCCCTTAATAATAATCTGTAGCGAAAACCCCAAAAAATCAATTGTTTATCATTACTTCACAAAAAGTTGTAAAAAACCCCAAAAAAGTTAGTCTGAGCTCAAATTACAATCAATTTTATTGTATTTAGCACCATTTTGTTCGTCATTAGGAGGATAATAAAAATTACGGATGGATTTTTAATAACTATCATCAAACAAATGTTATAAACAATATTGTGAAAAAATGCCAAAAAACGTCTTTTTTGGAGAGTCCCCTCAAAAAATTGCTTTTAGCGCAAAATTCTCCATTTAATCTCGATTCAATAATAGCACAACTCACATGAAAATTGCTCACTGGAAAATTATTGTGGAAAGGTTGTCGTTGTACACCATGAGCCATAATCAGATGTGGTGGTAGTGGATACCTTAACATATTTCCACTTTGATCTAAAAAAGATAATAAAACATGATTTATAAAGTATGCAATAAGTAATATGGATAGGAATAGTAGTTTACTTTACTAGTGGGAAAGGTCGGCGGTTCTCCCACCGAGTGTGTGATTGGTCACGAGCGAAGCGAGTGGCCAATCACACACGAGTGGGGAACCGCTGACCTCTCCCACCAGTGGAGTACTCTACTTTTTTTTAGGAGTGAGAAGGAAAATAAATAATGCGAAATATGAATGAAGTTAAAATTAATGGATGTAAAATAAGACAAAATTTTGATATCGAGTATATAATTTTTGCAATCCATGCCTGTTAAAAAAACTAAAAATCTAAAATGGTCAGGTTAACTGAGTCTGGATGTGAAAACTCGTTGAAGGCTCGACATGCCCCTGAACGCGGCAATTGCCGCTGAGCGCATTAGGCTCGGATTAGAATTAAAATATCATTTAAACTATCACTGATATCCATATAGTGTCAGCGAGGAAATTGTTCCTTAAGGTCTAAGGAATAACTATGCCAAGTTTTAAAAAATTCCGTACTGTACGAATCGAAATATTTACATATATATTAACGCGACTAATAAAGAATGTTCCAGTACATTATTAGTCCGGCCCGAATACATTGTAAATATTGTGATTCGTACAATACGGAATTTGTTGAAACTTTTCTTAGTTATTCCTTAGGCCTTAAGGTGATTTATCAGCATAAGTTACTAGATTAGTGTCTTTTTAATTTAAAGTTAAAAAAACGCGAATTTAAACAAATCAGCCTTTGTATCGTCTTTATGCCATTTGGGAAAATGCTGAGCATTTGGTTAAATTTAATTTCGCTACAGTGTGTTTACAAACTTTTGGAACGAAAAAAATTAACATTTTGAGGTACGAAATATTTTTGTTCCAACATTTTATAAGCAATTCAATGTAAAAGTTAGTTGCAGTAATTGGCAAACATTCTCCCATGAAATGTATAGACGATAGAAAGCCCGGATTTAAAAATTGTCTTTTAATAACTGTAAAAATTAAAAACACACTAACTCCGTGACAATAGACTTGACATTTCACCTTAAGGTGATACGTCAAGTCTGCTGCCACGGAGTTAGTGCCTTTTTAATTTATGATGTTAAAACATAAAATTAATGGTTGTAAATAAAACCGGTCGAATCCTTGATTCTGGGAGAATATTTTAAATGATAAAAGCAATGATTTTGTAATTCATTGTTACCTCAGTAACTTGAGCCGTTTTTTTCTTCATTT
>JABFPB010003777.1:0-16294 GCA_022817645.1 Ceratoteleas bidentatus
TGGAAAAGATCGTTTATTGTTGGGCGAACGATTTTGTCAAAATGCAGGAGGGAACAATTGCACGAAAATGTCGTTGATGGAAAATTGATTGGAATTGAACTGATTAAGTAGTCGTATGGAAATCGGAATATTTTTATTCGGCATTTTCCGCGATGCTTGAGCGAGCGGTTGAGTTGCTCGCGACTCAAATTGAAACGTTTTTTCACACTCGGCGGAGGTGTTTGCAAACGCGGCCGTGAGCTTTGCGATAATAAAGCGTATCAATTGTTCGAAGAACGTCGTATTGTATTGATTGTATTCCGAGTTGATGTATATCAACGAGACGGATGTCGGGGCTTTCATTTCAAGCGGATGCCCGACATTACATCTGAACCGGAAGACGAGGTTTCCTCGATTACGATCGGTATTGTTTGTTTCCTCATTATGCATGATAATTGCCGTCCTAACGGTACATCGACAACGCCATAAACAAAACGGCGCTCGATCGATTTCAAATCATTTTGCGATACATTCGTTGAATTAATTGTCGCCAATTATACATTCCAGAGGCTTCGTAAATGGACTTGACTGTTGTAAATTTATGAAAGTAAAAGAGAGAGAGGATGAAAAATAACTGGTTACGGATACGCCAACAATGGGAATTACCGTTTTTGTATTTAAATTGTTTAATTGCGTGATCATAATTTTTCATTCAAGGTATTTTAATTGCTCCTGACGATTGAAATTATTTTTTATTAAATTTGTAATATTTGATTACCGAGATAATTGGTTCATAGTTGGGTAAATTCAGTCTGTGGTTTTAAGAAAAAATAGGTTAATTCACATTCTTCGATAAATTAAGCTGAGTGCTGTAATTTAGAAACTTGTGTATATTTCCCTTTAGTAACTTAAAAAAGAATTCGTTAACTCGTGAATACTTAGTGTTAACTGGGCAAAACATAATCGGTTCAGTGTCTTTTTGGGGAGGAAAATGAATAAACTGTACGTTTTTAAAGAGAAGTGTCGATTCAAATTACAAAAAACTAATACAAATGTAATATTTATAAGTTAACCGCAATTTCTTATTATCATTTACCATTAGAAATAAGATTCAATAAACATACAGAGGGATTAAACAGAAAAACAAATATGCAGTTTTAAAACTTCCATAAGTTTTTCCTCAACACCTCAGATATCCAGTGCGATATAATAATTTCTTTCAATGAATTCTGCACGGGAAAACAAAGTGTCTTCGAAAAAACGTCTAGACATTCTTAGTGTCTTTTTCACCAAGAAACATCTTCATTTTAGACGTTTTTCTAGTCTTTCCACCAAAATCGTCTTAAAAAAAGACACCTGCTTTTGTAGTGTCTACACTGTAAAAAAAGTTGCGTAAAATTCCGTTAAATATGACGGAATCTGGTTGGCGTGAAATTTTACGTAATTTTCCACCAAATGCGGAATTTTCCGTAAACTGTCACATAAACAGTTCCTATTTTGAATCTCACGAATTAACTATTTCCAGACGAAATATTAAACGGAATTGTAGTTAAATCAAATGAATATGAAATATTATTATATAAAGAATCAGGACATAATAAAAAACAGCATATTTAGTTAATAATTCCAACACAAATAATGCACATTTAACCTACATGAATTTAATGTCAAATTCCACTAAATGCGAAATATTAAGTTGCGAGTAGAATGTTTTCCACTGATTTTGTAAACTTTCGTAATATTTAACGTAATTTTCCGTTAAGTTTGGTGGAATTTAACGAACTTTTTTTACAGTGTACATGATAAAACGTAACCCATGCACCAGAGATTATTTCATATAATGAAAATTAGTACTTTAAATATCTCGAACCGAAGTTGCGCAAAAATTAAATCAAACTTATTAAATAATTAGATACGACTCATTGTAATTACAACGCTGTGTAACAACGAATTAAGATATTGATTAGTTTTAAATATCTATTTTGGTATTTCCGCTCCCGTTTCAATTTAGGTAATAGATAAAGTGCAGATTTTATCTTTTACTGAAGTGTTTCATCGCGATCTATTCTATTTCTGCAAATTGAAAAGTAAAATGTTAAAATTAGGTCGAACTATGTTGACAAATGACTTAAAGTTGTGTCTGCAATGTAGGTTGTGTAAATAATACGGGATCCAATTTCTGTCTTACATGAATTGTTCGGCGATGATAAAAGCATCAGGTTATTTAACTGATTTCATCCACTCTGGTGTATAAGGAGTTTACGTTATGCTGCCATCTTTCACTTAATAACGTAAGCTTATATTAAGTGAAGTGATAAAGTAGTGTCGTGCGACTCGAAAAAGAAATTTAAAACACTCTGTAATTCGCGAAAATGGCATTTTCTTTTTATTGCAAAACTCATATTAAGAATGTGTAAAATTGTTCAACTAGAAATACAGATTAAAAAACGGCAGTATTTCTATATATATTTTATTAATTAATATAAATAACTGAATTTTATAATTATGCTATTTTAATTAATGTTAATGACTTCACCAGTAATCCAAATCAGATTTTAAAATGTTTTCCATAATAACTTGCAAACCCATAATTATTGCAAACGAAGTTTATGATTGAATTATTATTTTTTAATATATTAATCCTTAGCACACATTGTTTCTAATATTTTCAATCTCAATTGATTCCTTTAAATTGAGATGCTTTTCTTTTCTTTAGATTAGATATTGCAATTGTATTGTCTTATCCACTTTACAGTTTACATTATCTGTTCCTGGATATTTCAAATTGTCTGCTATAGATAGGTCAACGCAGTAAATACATTCAGCTTATTCGTTCCACAAAATTATCTGTATTTGGCAAACAAGCCGCGTATTTGTTGATGAGTCTTTAATCAGTCTCGACGCAGTGCACGAGAATGCACTTGCAGCCAGCCATTCCTAATTTATATATTGTCTCCAATTTTAATGCTGTTACGAATTTGCTCGAAAAACCAATTTAATAAAACTGGTTAATGCCTGAATATTGCAATAAAATTGAACAATTCATGGGGCATGGTATGGCACAGCTTATTGATTTTCAACTCATGAAAGAGCCTTATGACATTATGCCGGGCAAATTTTTGAATTAATTAATATGTCATTATTCGATAAAATTAGTTCTGTTTCAATATTAGTTAAGATTTACAAAGGATTATGCGGAAACGAAGCTGTAGCTTCATTAGCAATATTATTAGCTAATAATATCACTTTCATTAAAAAGTATTTCTGCATTTCACTCATCGATGAAAATTGGTATATTGTAAAACTAAAAAGGCTACGATACTTTTCATTCGAAAACAGGATAACAACGATATTTTATCATAACTTTGACTGTCAAGCTGACTAAAAATGATTAGTTTCGCATTGAATTTTTGTTTAATCACTTTAATAACTATAGTCAGTATAATGTATAATGTAAATGAATATATCTATTCGTCTACATAAAAATATATTTAAGGAACAAATCAACAAAAACATAAACAAAATAATATGAAGCACCATGATATGGTGTAAAATATGTCAAGAAGGGATAATAAAGTGATTTTATAATCCGGATCTTCAAAGTAGAAAATTTAAAATCTGTCAGGCTAACGAAAATAAGGACTGTAGCAAATAGGTACATTTAACTAACTCGTATAGGGATGGGGTATCAAAAATCGACTACTGTATACACGATGCATGTAACCTTTATTACAATTTCATTATAATTATATACAAAAATATCGTAAACGTATTTTCAGGTGAAAATATAACTTGACTTCTGTTACAACAGTAAAATATTAAGTCACGGTGCAACTTAACTCTCGTACAGGAGGTATAGTGACTATTTCCTTGCTCGAGTTAAAAAAACACTCCTTTACACGTAATAAAAAAATCTATGTTCATTATAGGACAGTTTCTCTGTTTAAATATCGCTCTTAATCCTAACATTGTATACAGATTGACTTTTTATAAAAAAGAAAAATGCGTGAAGACGGAAAACGAGAGAAAATTAGAAAAAAGGGAGAGGAAAAGAAGAGAAAAACGAAACAATGTCAGAAGAAATGTCAGCTTATAATACAGTATTGATCGTGAGTCTGATTTCGAGAATCGAAATTAATCCATGCACTTCGACAAATGCTTAGTCGTATCTTACAAATTTTATTTACAAAGAGAGGTATAAATGATCTAACGTTGTTATTTATTACATTAAATTAGTATCGACATATAAAAATATTAATACGGCGACATAAATAATTCGGTATTTTTACAAGTTACCGTCGCGTGAACGAACATTGTACAAAGCATTTAGAGATGATTTCTTTTTAAATAATGATGCGATATTAAAGGCACTAGAATAAATAATAAATAAGCTTCGTCACGTAATCACATACACACTCAGAGATGCCAACTTTGAGTTTAAAAATATTTGTGCCGCTCATAACCAACTCTTTTGTATCTTTTGGCCCTTATTTTGCTCGTTCACGAATGTTTCGTTTTCGTAAAGCGTCTCCATTATTTCGCGTTCGCGCATCATTGAGACCATGCAGTGTCGAAATTCGTCAAACAATTTCAATCTGAAAGTTGGTATCCCTTTACATTCTGTCGTCGTCGAGTTGACATGAAATAAATACAGCGCTCAAATTTTACACATAAATCTACACTTGGTTTAAAGTGCGAAGACGCCGCGTTGGCACGGAGTCTCTCGTTGACTTTTGAAAGTCACCAAACCTCAGATTCTCTTTACTTCTCTCCCTAACGTTAATTTTAAGGCAGAATGCATTCGTCGGCACATTATTTGTATTACTTGTTCTGAAAATAAAACTTCAAACGCCTTGCCATTAATGAAACAAAATAGTTCTTCAAAAATTTTGCGGGCAGAGTAAAAATGATTCTCGAATTTCTGATTTGTTAACCGGTCAATGAAGAAGTCAGGATGCTGATCAGTGACAATTTTTACAATTGCAGAAACGTGAAAGCGCAAACTCACTTTCACGTCATTTCTGTAATTCAGTTCTGGTGAAAAATTCTATGTATTATAAAAGTGCAACATTTGCTGGAGTAAACGCTAATATTTATAATTATTGAGATGAGAAAATGTTATCAGTCAAAAAGATTATCAAAACTGTCGGATTTCTCGATTCGATTCTTGAAAAAATCTTCGCCGAGGAATGGACCGGTATTGTGTATGCATCTAGACGTAGCTTTGGCCGCTATTGAACCCGAAAAGGTGTACTTCGATTCCAAGTCAGTGTATGTACGTCTACATTTCCGTCGAGAAATATTACTCTGCGATTGCAAAAGGCACTCCGGTAAGGAACAACGTCGATGCGAAATTTTGCGCGCGACTCTGTATTCGAGTTAAACGTTTTCCAAAAATACTTGGCACGGTTTCGAGGCACTTCCATCGACCTCGCGTTTCCAAAGAATCAGTCGCCACCTTCGAGTTGCACTGTGCCTTCGATAACGATTTGAACTAGTTTTGCACGTCAAAGCAATGCATGTATATACAAATATCCGAGACCTTTAAAAATAAATGCTTCGCTATCGTTCTGTATACAAGGTTTGTAAAGTTCAGGAACTTGCATTTCGACAGGCCCGAGACCTCGTTTTCATGTTTGCACTTCGATAGGAAGACGATCCACGAGCACGGGCTCTGCAGTGCTTTCGACCCAGCGTCGTTGGATAATTGAATTCGTCCCTTTGACTCCCCCCGATAACGCCAGATGAAATGCCAAACACGCTTGAAACACATGAGGTTTCGCGTTTAAATAAACCGTTTACGCTAACGCATGATTTTTACAAATTTCCTATAATACATTTTTACAGATTTCGGGGCCTGTTGGTCCAGTACATAAATTAAGTTTCCCGAGCCTAATAATAGAACGAACGCGCCCGTCGTCAGAGGAGAAAGCGGAAGCGTCCGTGCTCGTCTGAGTTTTATCGTGAGTCGTCTTCGCGTGCTGCGCCGTGACACTGACGGCGAGCCTGACAAACGTTCCCTTACCCCCCTTAGGGTGGGGAAACGCGGCGTGAATTTGACAAACCGGAGACTTCGTGAGACGAAGCGCGCGAGAGTCGCGGAATTGCTTAAAGATAACGCGAAATTTAACCTAGTCAGCCTTCTGTATAATCCCGCTTCGCGTGGTACTTGAGCAGTAGCTGCCTGTCGTGTCTAGTGCTTCGTTGCGGAGTTCGAGTCGGAATCCGGCTCCGAACTAGAACCTGATGACTCGGTCGTGTTAACGTTCGCACTATAGCGCGAGCTGCGTCGACTACTCGAGCTAGTGTGCCGGCACTTCTCGCTGCGATCGCCTCCACCTACAATAAAATCGAGAACAATTTATTTGATGCCTGCTTTGCCTTGGATGAATGATAGAAAGATTCCCCTCCCTTATCTCCAAGACACATTTGCTAAAACATTTAAATAGTGGAATATTTCCCAAACTCTTCCAGCTTCATATTTAGGGTCGATACTTACTAGTTAGCGGTGTGTGGACCTCGACCTTGATGTTCGCCGTGGCAGTCACCTTGGTTGTGATGTGGGACGCAGACGGCACAGGTGATGTTCGACTAGACCCGCTAGTGTCTGATCCGCTACAGTTCTGTTAGTCAAAACGAAGAAAACACTCGTTAACACATGCTAACAGATGTACATACATATGGCAATACCTAGCTCAAAATCATCAACTAATTCAATTTGATGGTGTATGGATGGTTAGACAAGGTTCCATCAGTTCATGCCTGAATTAGTCGACGAGCAAGCGTCACTCTAAATGCAAGAAACCAATCTGCAGAACTACGAACCTGATTCCCGCATGTCGACGTGGTCTCGACTTTGAGCTCTGGCTGCACGATGATACAGGACTCTTGAGTACTGTGCCAGGAGTTGGGCTCTTCGGTAATAGTCGTGAGCGATGGTTCCGCATGGAGCCGAGCGTTCTCGATTTTGTACCGATCTGAACGCCTGGGTGGCGCTGCGGGTGGTTTGCATCGGCGGATTACGGGAGAGGCCGGTGGTGTCGGGGTGGAGATACGGTCCGGATAGTCGTTGGGAATGACCTCTGCAGCTGGACCGATGATCGTCAGCAGGATGGGGAAGAAGAAGAGACCGTTGACGATGCCCAGACCGATGAGGAACAGTAGCACGAGGAAGAAGTACCGGACGATGAACTCGAACTCGGAGAAGTAGAGCATCGCGATGACGAGTAGAGTCGTAACTGCACCGTGACAGACTGGGGCGAACACATGCTCGAGAGCCAGACGAACACGGCGGTCCCGGCTGCCAATGCTGGTTATGAAACTCTGGAAATTAAATAAGATTGGGTCGTTAACTCAAAATTTGTTACAGATTGCAGATTTGGTTAAGTGATATCAAATAGGAAGAGAAGACTTACGAGGCAGACATGGGCCGTGAAGTGGACAGTGATACCAATGCTGACTACGAGCAAAACCGCAGGAACTGCACTCAACTTGATACCGCAGAGACTCATGATTCCGAGCAATTGTAGGATAACTCCTATAAGGGTGACACCTACGAGTAAGGCAGCCCAAACGTTTAGGAGTAAGAACCCGACGACCGCAACACTAGCTCCCAAACCAGCAGCCAAAGCGATTCCTAGGCAGCTCCTTAGGTCAATGTACTGTTCCCAGAAGAGGAATGGTATGCCGGAAGGAAAGTTTGGCAGACCCTTCTCCTCGAACTTCCGACAGACCTCTCGTACAGAGTAAATGAGTTCCGTGATCTGTTTGGTATCGGAGAGTTTGTAGAGGTAGAAAGGCATCTGAGCGTAGGTCAGTGGCATGCTCTTCGGTATCTTCAGCTCATGGTCGTTGGTGTAGATCCACTCCTTCGGTTTGGGTCGCAGGTTTGCCTGGGATGAACCGTAGGCCAGAGCATCATTAGATGCCCATGCGCTTAGGTAGTTATAGAAGGCTCGCGGGTTGATAATACCCTCGGAGTCAACTAGTCGCACCTGGTTGATGAGGGTCTTATCGATGGGATTGTCCACATGGCCGGTTTGGACCAACAACTTGTACGCCAAAATGGCTTCATCGCTAGCATTCTTGTGCCATCCTTCCACAGTCACACATCCCATATTGTACTGTTTGTCAAATGCACTCTGTAGATTTTTAAGCCAGTCCCGGAACAGACTTAACCAGAAGTCTGGAAGACCTCCGTCGTCGTTCTTGATCACGTTCTTCACCCTCATGAACGCATCATGGTATTCATACAACAGTTTCTGGTTGTTTGGGTATTCGAAGTCCCGGCCTGTAATTGCGTACATGTTGTAGAATCCGAAGTACTCGGTTTGCGCGGTTAGGAACGAGCGTTCGTCTGAATCCTGGGGCATCAGGTCTGTCAGCTCCATACCGTCGTTCAGCTTCAACGCCTCCCACGCGCTGCCGAATAGTACCACTGCTAGCACAATCATACCCACGACTTTCGTTGTTGGCTTCGTCACAAATGGCGCGTAGTGCCGAGCGACCAATTGTTTTAGCGAAAGACTAAAACAATCGTCCTGCGAGCAGCCGGTTAGCGACTCTTCCTCGGGGCACTGTTTCTCTGCATCCAGATCTGTCAAACTACCACCAATCCAAGACTCATTGCAGTGGTTCTGCGGGGTCAGAATCTGAGTACACGTTTCTCTCCTTTCCGGCGGGATCGCCCTCGTAACAATCTTCTTCGCAATACCGTTGTGCGACTTGCAAGACGTCTTATTGTTGTTGATATTGTTATTGTTACTGGGAACATTGGTTGGCAGGCAACAGCACAGGATGTCGGACCTTCCGGATCTGCGTCTGCGCAGGTCTATGCTGACCATAGCAGGGAAGACCAGTAACATAGTGGCTAGGTTGAAGAGCAGCAGTATCGCTGCCTGCAGGGAAAACACCCGCATCGCAGGAATCGGGATGATGGCTGCGGCAAAGAAGGCAGCAATGTTGCTCAGACCCGTGATGAGAACTGACAACCCAGTTCGCTTCAGGACAACGCCTGTCTGTTCTCCGCTAGGCACCTCGTTCGCAGATAACTCGCCATACGTGTTGGTTAGCAGGAACATATCGTGTACACCCAAGCCGAGGGCCAAAAATGGTACGATCTGCATGGTGGTGGCGTTGAACGGAATCCCCAGAAGAGCGCAGAAACCGAGTCCTGCCGCCACGGTTACGCAAGCCAAAACGACGCCGGCCATCCCCACTCCGGATTGCGAGCGGACTAGGTCCTTCCAACGGAACAGCGCAACCCCGGCATAGGATAACTGAAAGCAAAAAATGGTTGGTGACGTTCGTGGCCAAGTTCACCAGAAGTAGATCATTGTGCGGTTCCAGTGATGACTCACCACCAAAGCGCACCCGACGACGATTTTTACGACCGACAGTTCGCTGTATTTGCCAAGGATATCGTTCATCGTCGTCGTGCTGAAGGCATAAAGATTGTAGGACGCGGTGTTGTTGGTCTTGACGCGCTTCTTGACCTCGTTGCTGAACGCGCGCTGCCACGTCTCCAGGATCTTCGCGGCCTTCTCCTGCGACCAGTCGATGTGGTGAACCTTCCAATTATTTTCCCAGTAGTCGAAGAGCTCACGCTCGCCCATCAACTGGACAACGGTCTGCAGAGCGGCCGCGCGCGTCAAATGACCGGTGTTATTGTGGCTCGCGCCTCCGACAATCAGCTCCTCGGGCCAGTGCATATACTTCGCGGCGAAGCCGTAGCACCCGCCGGTGAGCTCGACACCTACATCCGGGACCTGATTACAAAGAAAGACAAGGGTTTATAAATATGAGGCGGCTGGTAATGAATGGCTTGGCTGGTAGGATGGGACAAGTAATGTCTTGATTTGGCCGAAATGGGCATCCTGCTTCGCAGGATAAAGCCGTTATTGCGGTACTACGACTTTAACGACAACGACGGAGGTTATTATTTTTGCTTCGGCAAAATTAAATGTGAACACGAAATTTCAATTTCATGACATAAAAAAGAATACAATTTTATTAATTCGAATGTTTGGAATGTTTCCGCTCATTTTTTTACTCGTAAAAGTGTTTGCACGCAAACGACCGAAAGTTGATTCCAAGCAAAGACGAGGGCGACAAAAAGTTGATTAGCACAAATGCTGTTCGATTCGAAGTAACCAGTCGGATAATTTCACCAAGTCACGCTTCGATGAGTATTTGTTTTACCGCGCGAAAAAATGTTAGACGCCGGGAGTGAGGTACGATTTAAAACGGGGAATCCGCTTTTTGCCGGCAAGATAAAAGTGGAATCGTAGAACCCATTTAAATCAATTTGAAATGTAAACACACTGCACGAGTTACGCGGTAATTGATTTGCACTTACACCTCGTTCTTTCTACGCGTTTCGGAATTCGCGTGGCGTTTGGTCGCTCGCAATCCGAGTCGCTACGGGAAATCATGGCGCGATATTTACCTGCTGGGATTTCTTGTTGGGAGCGGTGTCCGGGCACTCGGGGTCCGTGGGGTCGAGGCACGGTTTTCCTTGATAGCCGTTCGTTATACCGGCTCGTTTCATGTAGTCCTCCAGAATTTTGAAGGGGAACTCGTACATGCTCTTCATGTTCTCCAAGACCTCGCTTGGGTTCAGGTTGGTCCATCGTATGTGCTTGTTTGACTGACTTCGACCTCTGTGGAAATATTAGAAATTATTTGATACATCTGTCCACATAATATTATGATTATAATCTTTTGTAAAATCCTCCTCAAACTCACTTTACTATATGAACTGGATACTCTGGTCCCAGAAGTTTACTTCCTTCCCAGAAGCAGTCCAGCGGTGTGATGATCGAGCACGGGATGATGCTGTCGAAGATCTGCAAGAACCGAAAAGTCGCACTCATGAATTCCTCCGCAATATTTCCCATCAAGGGACAAACGCGTGCACCGATCTCGTGAAAGCAATCTCTCAATTTCCACCGAACAAAAAGTCAGTCGGATGATCCCCATCTCTTCGTCGAACAATGGCCTTCGACTCTCAACAAATTAACGTCCCTTCCCGTCGAACGAATTCGCAAAGCGATGGAAATGCCGTGTTTAAAAGGCTTTTGTAAAGTCATTTAGGCTTCCTTTCCCGCCCGCCCCTCTTTCCCTTTCTAATTTATCATTGCACGCTTTTCAACGGACAAACGGGCCTGCCCGGCAGCTTTCGTCTTTTCCCCGTCCCGCGTCGATTGTGAAATAGCTTTGAGCTTTCCGGACCGCACGCCACGGCCGGCCGCGAGTTCCCAGAAACTATCGGAATAGCCGCCTAGGCGATCTCTCGCCTCGATCTCCTGCGTCTCCTCTCATTCTCACTTTATGTCGCGCTAAAGTCCCGGCTCTTGCGCCTCGCCGCCACGCCTGCGCTACAGATCATCTTGGATTGTATTTCAAACTTCTAGGAAGACTTTCGAGTCCGACTACACCCCTGCGACGTTTTCTCCCCGCCGTTTATCCTTATCTCTCCTTTCAATGCCCCCTCCAACTCGGGGACCCAATTTTGGCCGGTTTATCGCGCGCGGCTTACGTCACCCGGAGATTTACGACCTTTGACGTCGGCCCACGAAAAGCTGACCCCGCGCAGCTTTGTCCGACGATTAATTATACAGATTCACGGCGAGAGCGATTATCGTTGACGCCGAGCGCTTTGACTGGAACGTTTCGACCTCTTTTTTTCGCCCTTTCCTCGGAGTTAACGAGATTCAATAATAGACGTAATTTATTGGACACTTTTCTCGAAATCGGTCGACCGCCTCGGACGTGTTGGTCTCGCGGAATCGACAGAGCCGGTGCGATTGTTAAATCGTAAATTACGTGCTCGCCGATGATAGCGAATGAATTACAACAGCGATTTTACACTCTGTCAAAGGGAGTGACAGTCCGACCACAACGCGCAATAATTCCTGGTCGAATTATTATTTATCAAGCGTGCGACCGGGCCGTTACGAAATTTCGACACAGTTCGGAATAAAGTTATACATTGGACCACCGCCGGAAGGTTCATTAAAATTCATCGCGCGGCATGAATCGCTGCTGCAAGTGACACGCGCATGAGGCTGATTTATTTGGACTTCGGGGTTTCGGTCGCCAGATGGCGCGTGGTATTGAATCGGGCGATTTGCATTTTTTCTCGTTATTACGATAGCTGGAGCAAAAAAGGGGCAAAAATAGCCGCCTTTCTTCGGCAAAACGAGCTTCTCGTTTGCGAAACGATTTCGCCGGCAGACGGGCGAGCGCGTCACAGGAACCGGAAGTGTCGGATTAGGCGGCCGACTCGAGTATTCGCGATGCTCAAAACGACTCGACGGTCTTCTCGGTTCGTGACTGCACGACGGAATGATTATTTTTCGTTTAGTTTGCCACAGTCCTGGCCCTCTTAATCCCCTGTTTATCGCTCGACTCGTTCGCGTTATGAAAGAGCCAAAAGTCGTCGCGAGCCGGTCGCATGGAGGATGAAAAGTGAAATGAAAAATAATTGCGGGACACCGCGACGGTCCGAGGAATGCGTGCTGCTGAAATATCATTGGTGCTCGTATAATGTAATCAACGAAATTACCTGTTCAATATACTGCTCCTCGAAATTGGGTATGCTCGGAGCATAACAGATGTCTTTCAGTCTCCACGTCCTGCAAAGAACATAAATGGCATTCATGAATATATTTATACCTTTACTTTCGAAACGTGCTCGCAGGCGAAATAGTCAACAATTTTCTTCGGCGATTTTGATACGGCCGAGGTGCTCGGTTTGCGAAACCTCGACTTCTATCCAGCGCGCCCCAGTTCCCGAATGGGGTTCCGGCGAAACGCGCCGTCGAAGTAAACTGATTGGGGCGTGCACTTACATATCGAACAGATGCACGGTGACCCGCGTCGCCGCTTTCAGCACTGCCAAATGTTCCTTGAGTGCCGCCGGATACAGGATATTCGCACCCGCGTCCCTCGGCGTCTGGATCACGAGTTGATGCGTGGAAATTGACGCCTCTCCGAGTGCCTCCGACGCGTAATCCAACTCCTTTTCCAGTCTTCCGCCTTCTGCGCAAAACAGACAAAACAAAGGGCCGTGAGTACGCCGGCATTCTGCGCGCGTTCGCCACCCCCGTGTCAATCTCCGAACCTTCGTCTTTTTCTTCGCGAGTTGGCAGCGGAAATTCCATTTCGCGACCGCTTCTTGCGTAACGCGCGCGCCTTACATAAACCCGCGGCGCGCATTAATATTCAGCACCGCGGTTCCGGGGACAAGTGAACCCGGGGCTAATTTATTCGTGCGCCCTGCGGCTGCAGTTTAGGCGGCCCGACCATATTTAGAAGCGCGCTTTGGCCGAAAAACGGGCGCCGATTTCGGCCCGTGAGCGTTGCAACACGCGCTCGAAGAAAGCGGTGTAGGAGTTTCCACGAAGTATTTATGTATATGGCCGTTTGCCGGCCGATTAAGCGCCCGCCGTGGCCGAGCCTTGCCTAGCCGGCGGATTTCACCGTCAAAATGCCGACGGCGTATTTGTTTGCTCCTCCACGGCGCGGCTACTCTCGAGACCACCCGTGCCGATGCGCGCGGGTCCGCGCGAGCGGTGCTCAACCTCGGCAGCAACTGCCGCGCGGCCCACGTGACAATCCTGAACGTGAACGCTCCACACGCGAGCGACGTCCCGGCCCGCCCGCCAAGGAAGCGCGTTATCGCCCGACGACAATTCGCCAAGACTTATTTGGTTTTCAGCCAATTGCCCGGCAAATGGACGAGTTATCGGCCTCGTTGTTCGGGAGGGTTCGAAGAGTGTGAGAGTGTTTTTAGGGGTGAACAAGTTTTGAGATTCATCTGGAAGAGGTTAAGTGGTAGAAACTACTGACGGTGTGGAGATTGCGAGTATTGAAGAGGAAATTGTGTTCTTCCGTGGGTTCTTGGATGTTTGGTGGGTGAAGTTGAGGGTGGAGGAAGTAGTGGGGAAGTTAATCGCACTGTGCAGGTTCTGGTTGAGTTTCTTTTCAAGCATTTATTGAAATTTGAGTTGGATCTTGTTGCTCTATACGGTGAAACAATCTCTATACAGTGAAACAATCTCTATAAAGTGAAGCAATCTCTGTGCAGTGACACAATCGTTACTGCACAGAGATCGTTACTGACAGTCCTAACCATCTGGATGATTATTATCTCTTTAGAAACAGAAATCTTCATCATCCACGATAACTTCCATTCTTTGTATACGGTAGTAAGCATTTGAATGACAACTTCATGGGTATCTTCAGCTTAACCATGTGGTTACAATTGCCTGAACCTAGCTGCCACCTAACTATCTAACTAATCATCATCCTCAGTAAATAGTCGAATTATAAAAATAAGAATCCTATCCACTTAGATGTCATAGAACTCAGATAACACTCAGAAACAACTGACAAGCCAAACCATTAAGATGATTTCCACACCTACCCAAGTAAAAATTTGACCAGTTTTGTCCAGTTTTCTCTAGTTTTGTGAAGGCACTGACTAGTTAAACTTGTCTAGTTTTATTGTCCAGTTTCCATCTAGGTACTGGATAGTTCTCTAAGGCACTGGACAGTTCTATCTAGGAACTAGATAGTTGGGACATATCAAGCTCGAACTAACCAGTTCCTGGTTAGGCTCTCAATAGTTATACTTGAACTGACTAGTACCTCTTCAGTTACTGCGTTACACTTCTATGTAGTTACTAGCTAGTAAACACTTAAACTGGACTCAGCCTTTGTAGAAACTAGGAATAATTTTTATTTGGGTAAATGCGGAAATCCTCTTTCCTACCATCTTCCTTCCAGAGCTCCTTTTCCAAACCAACCCTCCTCTACCTCCTTACTCTCGATGGATAAACCATCTAATTCTTCTCCTACACTTTTCCGCAACCGAACCCATCACCTTCCTCGAACTGTCGCCCTGATTTCCCCCTCTAACACTACAATCCCACCCGCGACTCGCGCGCTCCCCGCAAGAATGTCTGATTTATTTTCGCGTTTCGTTCGGCGCAATATAATAATCGTATCATACATTTCCGCCGCGCTGTTTTGCGGAACAATTACGGTAGCCAGAGGGCCCGGCTGGCTGCACACGAGGCCGCGGATGCACCGAAAAGTATCCTCTGCGCGCGGCCATCAGCTCGCTCAGCCGCTCGGCCCGCTCGCTCGCAGGCAGGCCGAGAAATAATTACAGAGACGCACCGTCGATAAATCAAGCGAGTCCTGCTCTAGCCCTCAGCTCTTTCTCCGGCATCTCGTGCCGCACGACGACGGCTCCCCCTCCCCCTTGCCGCCCCGGGCCGCTCTCTTTGCCGTGCCCCCTCCCCCCGCCCGACGCGTCCGTCTTTATTCTCCCGGCCGTGTCTCCGGGCTGTTTTGTCCATAAGGCCCCTGGCGGGGGCCTTATGGGGCCCGTCGCTCCAGCGCGCCGGTTGCCCTGGCGCCGTGACGCGAATCGTCGCGCGCGGCTAATTGTCGGTCGGCCCTTCACCGGAAAGTGGGTGATGCGCTCGCGGCTGCCGGCGTTACGCGCCGATTTCGCATTCACGAGAGCGGGGCCCGGGCGACAGGCCGGCGTAATTAATTTCGGCCGAGCGGCGCGCCGGGGATAATTGGCCCGATGCTTTTATTGGGCCGACGCTGGCGCTGGCGCGCGTCAGTCGGGCCCCGGGTCCCCGACGGCCGCGCTAATTGCGCAACGTCCAGGGACCGACGGCCGGGGGCGCCACTTATCTCGTTTCGGCGTTTCGACATCGCGCAGGTGTTCGCGCGCAGCTTATTTGTAATCCCGGGCGCGTCTTGCCGGCGACCCGATACCGCGCGCTAATCTTTTTCGGGCCCCACTTTTCCGCCGGTCGCATCGGGCGGGCCCCGCGGGTGGAATGACATCCGCAGGTGTCCGGCCGGCTTTTACGGGCCCCATTTGTTTTCGGCGCCGGGCTGCGCGAGTCGCGCCGGAATTTGGGGAAAAGGGCCCGGCGTCCCGCGGGCCCATTGTGCCCCAGGGCGTGTGTCGGTGAAATTTCGCCGGGCTTTCCTGGAAAGGCCGGCTTTCCCCGGCGGCTCGCGTTACAAAAAGCCCGGCGCGTTCGGGGGAGGACGTGCCAGGAAAGGAAATTAAGCTTGGGGTTTTGTCTCCGCGGACGGGGACAAAGTGCTCGGTTGACTTTTGAATTGTGATGTCCGTCAAAGGAAATGCTTCCGGGAGGTATGATAATGCCGGGGCATGATTTGTCGTTTCTCATTGTGTGGAGTTCAAATACCTCGGCTGAATGCCGGGCTCGAATCAATTGTCGCTCCGTGTTTCGGGGACGAGCGGGAGAAAGGA
>JABFPB010003778.1:0-16297 GCA_022817645.1 Ceratoteleas bidentatus
AGGGAAAATATCGTACACACTACGGGGGGAATTTCGATTTCTTACTCGTTCCTTCCAGAACTCGGCTTCGCCTCGTTACGGAAGTTCTCTCGTTTCGAAATACGAAACGAGTGAACATTACCTCCCTAGTGGTGTAATGTACTAATATACTGCTTTCTCGCAAGCGACGATTGTCGTTTGCGAGAAAGAAATGTACAATTCCTAACTTCGCCATTACCTCCCACATCACCAAAGCAATAACATCGTTTCGGTCGAAAAAGTCGAACCGGCCATTATGGTTATTCACATGTACATGCGATCAATTAGAAACGGTATATGAAAATTTCTATACTTTTTCATAACTTTATTCTAAAGTTTATATTAACTATTTGTATAGGGTCACCTGGGGTAATTGTGACTTCGGGGTAATTGTGATAAACAGTATTTTCATATTATAAAATTTAATTAAAATATATGTAATTTGCTTAAAATCATTAAATTATTATCCTTCTTGAAGGTAACATAAGTTTTTGTGCGTAAAAACTATGAATACAAGTACAATTGTTAATTTTAGAAAGCGATGTAAATATCTTAGGTTAGTAAAGTTAAATGTCTCTAATTTAAAGTCAATTTATTCATAAAATAATGGAATTATCAGTAAGATTTTCATTGTTCCAAATAGGTGCATATTTAATCTCTCAGAACATAATGTTTGTATCAATTTTGACTCACTTGGATATTATTTATTGTGCAAATCACAATTGCACTACGGAAAATGCAATGTATGGGGTAATTGTGATACGAAATGCCGGGGGAATTGTGACACACGGTGGCGCGAGCGTCCCTTGGCGTGTGCGTCGAAGTGCGGTGGTTCGGGCAAATTTTCTGCTGGATATTTAAGGTAAGTACAACATGACAGCATGCCACACTGTTTGAACCATAAAGTTGACAATCCATGAACACTTTGTGCTATTAAATAACGTTTCTAATTGCGCATTTGCTGCTAATTTTCCGATCTTTTTATTTTGAGGTTATACGAATGAAAACAATACAACCAAGTTCATAACTGAAACTCATTTTAGCGTTAAAAAGTTTGTTAATTATTTGCAGCAAACAATGTAAACCTTACATTAAATGAAACAAAACACTATTTATAAGCAGTTATTATTTTTACAGATCATGCCGCGAAAATATGTCCCGAAAATGTCGAGAAGGCGCTGGACTGAGGGAGATTTGAACAGGGCCGTTAGAGAAATTAAAGAAGGAATAAGCACAATCGGATCAGCAGCCAAAAAGTATGATATACCTCGCTCGACATTAGTACTGCGGATCAAAGGTTGGAAAAGCAGACCAGCAATTAAAGAATCAGCAAAGTTGGGAACAAAAACCACTCTTAGCCCCGAAGTTGAAAAAACAATCGTTGATAGCGTCAATGCCTTGAACAAGTGGGGATTCGGCTTGAGCAAATCCGATATTTTGGACTTGGTTCAAGAATATGTCCGAAAAAACGGGATTGAAACGCGATTCAAGGACAACCGACCGGGGGATGACTGGTGGCTCGGATTCAAACAACGACATAATTTGACGATCAGGAAACCAGAACGGATGGAGTCTTCGCGTACCAGACAAGCCAGCGACCCGTTTATTATAATGGATTTTTATAATCAGCTCGAAGAAGTCATTGGCAAACTGGATTTGTTGAACAAGCCTCAGTTTATCTGGAATGCTGATGAAAGCGGATTTAACAACGACCCTGGTTCGACCAAAATTGTGTGTCAAAAAGGTGATGCTGCGAAACGTCAAACCGGAGGAAGCGGAAAGGAAACGACCACTGTTCTTGCATGTGGAAATGCCGCCGGAAAAATTCTGCCTCCAGCCATTTTGCACAAAGGTTAATATTATTATTCGTATTATTATTAAAATATTAATTATAATATATTTTATTAATACAAAAAAAATATTTGTTTACAGGCAAACAACTGTGGTCCTCTATGATAGGCGAACAGGCATATCCCGGTACCGCTTACTTTGCTAGTGAGAATGGTTGGATGACTGAAAAGTCCTTCTCGGCTTGGTTTGACTCTGTGTTTTTGAAGCACATTTCTACCGAGTCTCCTAACTTGCTCATTTATGATGGTCATCTTTCTCACATAAGCATCCAGTTAGTTCAATCTGCTATCTCAAAGAACGTGACTATTTTGAAACTCCCGCCCCACACGTCACACATTCTACAACCTTTAGACGTCAGTGTTTTTCGTGGGTTGAAGAGTTTGTGGGATCAAAATTTGACGGCGTGGGCTCGTAAAAATGTTGGTAAACGATTGTCCAAGGCCGATTTCGCAAATATTCTGGGAGAAACGTGGTTGAAATTCGACTGGCCATCAAAACTACAAAGCGGTTTCAAGAAGTGTGGGATTTTTGACGTCGATCTTCCTTCGAGAGTAAATAGAGAAGCACTGCCTGAGTCCAGCTACAATCCTGAAAAACTGCAAAGGTATAAACAGTTTTTGAATCAACGAGACAATCAAAGCGCTCTCGCCACTCAGGATTCGCAAAATGTTTCTGAAGCGCAAGGATCTCAGATAGCTCCAAAAAAACAAGAATCTCTGGATACTTCTGAAGTGACAGAAGTCGTAAGTGTGAAAATGTTTTACTATGATTAATGTGAAAATGTAGTGTGAAAATGTTTGACTATAATTAATTTATGCGTTAATAATTCAACTGTAAAAAATTGTGTTGCAGGAAACGAGACGTCCCTTGGGGGAACTCAACCATCTTCAGCCTGGAGCCAGCAACATAGAGCAGCTGATTTTGGAGCGGATTAAACCTGCAGAACCAACCAGGACTGTGAGGAAGCGGATCGACGTAGCTGAAATTATCACTAACTCCGAATACCTTGCAGCATTAGAAACTAAAAAGTCTCAACAGACTAGTCAGCCGCCAAAGAAGAAGATTAAAATCGAGGCGGTCGTTAACGAAAATAAGACTGATAAGAAGGGGAAAAAGCGTGGTAGAAAACCAAAGGCATAAATATTGTGATATTTAGAATAATAAGTTCAAAGATTTTACGTTATGTTAAGATACATGTGATCCCAAAGTGATGCCGCAATGTGATACGCAAAGGAAAAAATATTTGTATGAACAAAATGTTTGTTTATGAGTTAATGAATAAATTATTGATTGTAAATACGTCTTAATAATTATTCTACCTTTCTATTCGCAAAAAGTTATTAAATACATCATAATTTGGCGAAATCACAATTACCCCGTATACTGTCACACATTACCCCATAGTACGGGGTAATGTGTGATTTTTGACTGACGTTAGAATACTACTTTTTTTAAATAATGTATCCATAATTGTGGTCTGAAAACTACTTGAATAGTAAGATTAAGGTCATATCTAATGTGTTTGGTAGTATTTAGTTGAAAAAATTTCAAAATTATTTTATACCGTTAAGTTGAAGTTCAACTCTGTTTTTTTCGGTCACAATTACCCCAGGTGACCCTAGATTGTTAATTAAAATGTGGTCTTTATAAAAAATAAGTTACCCTGAGTTTTTGCTTTATCATTAGCATTAATCAAAGGAGGCACATCGTTGCGAAGAAAAAGCGGTACATTAAATTCTTCAATATAACTGCTGTTTGGTACACTGATAGGTGCGGAGATATTGGGAGTTGGTGGAGCAGTCGGTTGGCACCAACCCTTCGGAGGTTTTATCTCGACTTCCACCCACTCATTTTCAAAACTTTGGAGATCTCCAAGAGGGGCACAGTAATCGTTGCCTGAAGACATGAAGTAATTTCATGAGTATATTAAATATGTGTATATATGTCTTTTTTATACAAAGGTATGCCCATAGGGTGATTTGTGTATTTTAGATATACATGTACATTAAATTTGTACAATTGATATACATTTGTAATATAAATACCTTTTTGACTCTCTTTATCTTGAACAATATGGTACAAATAAAATCCGAGAATAAATGGTTTGCTAAAGTCGCCACTTGCATGACATATCAATTTCTCTTCAACCATCCTCTGGAAGATCAGAAGATTATTCAATGCAACTTAATTTCCTTTTTAATATTTTCTAGCTACGAATCATACTAATTTTAAACTGTATTAAAGTCACCTGCATAATCTTAACGGCTTGATCGACATCAACGCCACCTTCAATATAATTATTCAACCACTGTACAGCATCAGCGCTGACAAAAGTTTGACTAGGAAGAGAAGGATTCGGACTGACAAATCCAATACCATTTTGAGGATGTTTCAACTGTTCCAGTATTTCAGCATTTGTGGCATCTTTTTTCAACTTTGGAATGTCCATGGCATTACTGAAAGAAACAACCATTATCCACAGTCACCTTTACTTCTATTTCTACTTTAATGTCTAATATATTCCTGAAAGAAAATGAATAATATGTTGACATTACCTTTCGTCATTGACATCCAAGTGATCTTGTTGTTGAGTTTCCAAGGAAAGAGGCGACACAGCTTCACTTGCAGGAGACACTCTTCCACGATCCATTACCTTCGATCCGGATCTAAATTTGGTAAATTAATGAGCAATCCAAATATTAGTTAGCTTCTAGTTTAAGTGGTACCTTGGTGGAAAATTCAAGTCTGGAAACACTGTTCGAGAAATATTAAGTAGCCTTATTATGGGATGGTACAGACTGAATATCTGAATAATCTCTATTTAAAAGTATTTAAGGAATTCTCTTTAGGAGGATTCTATTCACAGACATAATTTTCCCCTAAGGTACTCTGACTGGTTGCATTCTAAAGTTAAGTGATTGACAACTCAGCAAAAGAAATTTAAATCTAGATTACTTCAAGCATTTCTCTAATTTAGCATTCAACAGGTCTAGCTAATTGAAAGCTTGAATCTAAGTTAGCTAATTACAGTTCGCTACTGTAAGACAAGAAAGGAAAATAGAATGCAGGTTCATACATGTTAAAAAGTTATTACAAAAGTTCTATTCTCATTAATGATTTAATCTCAGCTATGTTATCAATGTATGTAACTTTCACCACCATAGTTGACGATTTGATGTTTATCATAACACTTTGACCAATCTCCAAATTTTCAGAATTATTCCTCGAAAAGATTTAAATAAAAAACAAAATAGTTTTAAAAACGACTAGGATTATGGAAATGTGAAAACTTCAGTTACAACCAATTGCTTTAATTTCAAATCTGGAAATTGTACAATTTTATGCTAATTAAATAATCAAATTTGAGAGTTTTAATCTGTTTTATTCGATTCTAAAAGTTAAATATTTCTAACATTCACGTACAACTAGAAGAACCAAAAAGCTCATCGACAACGGATTATCAGATTATCTAAAACTCATCTTTAATGTTCAAACAAATCCTTTTTTTTCGTCTTAATCCATCGTCAACTATCCAAGTGTGAGTTACAAGCCAAAGGGTAGAAAAAGGGCAACTAACCTGGCTGGCATGTGGCGAGGAGTGTCGAGGGAGGTGCGGACAAGCGAAGAGGAATTCATAAAGTGCTTCTCCTGTACAGAGAACCCCGTCACTCGCTCACCCACAACCATTACCTCACAATCAGTAGTTCAAACAAACTCATGGTTATGCAAAACAGAGCTCGCGCACCCTCTTGCAATTTGGTCGACCGTTACTACCCCTCCTGCCTCTCTACACCCACCCATCAACTTCCCATGCAAATCCTGCCACCCATTGTATTCCACCATTACATCCCACCCTTTCATCCCACCCTACCTATATACCATGCATTCAACTAGAACTACATATCCGGTACCAGTCAGAAGAAGAAAACGTTATAGTACCATCAACTTGAGTTTGTTAGTTAGTGCAACGTGCAGGACGGGTGATAATCGAAACCGCAAATTATACCTATTCTTTCAATCAGGAGCAAAAATTCAATGGTCTCAAATGCGCAATATAGGGAGAATGAAATTTATCGATTGCTTCGCTGATAAAATCGACGTATTATCAAATTCCTTTAGCTTTAACAGTTTTTCAGAGTTCTAAATCAAACTTAGCCAAAATGATCTATTTTCTTTATATTTCATTAACAATTACTTTTATAAAAATATGTTGGAAGAAGAACCTTATCTTAGCTTTCTGTGACAAATACTGTATTCCTAATTGAAGCCCCAATAAATTTCTCTACTCTGGTACCAGTTCCACACCATAACTTCATGTGGGAACCTCTTCTGGTATTGATTAATCCCCCAAACTCTAAATTTGCGCTTTTGATGAACTCTTGCTCTTCTGCCTTAGAAAGTTAGGTAATTTGCACTTCAGACTAACAGCCTGCAGGTCAGTAAAGCCAGGTGGGCGTGCAATTATTGACGACAGTTGCAGCTCCGACGTCCTTCATCTAAGGCCAAGTACTCCAATCGCCAAACTGTTACTGGGTCTAGTCTATCTACGGGTGCGGGCGTGGCCTCGTCAGTGCCGCCCTCTAGATGGAAAGAGTACAGGGGGCGCTGAACAACAAAGGCCCAACAAAATGCAACAAAAGACTGGTGTTAGAGAAAAGCGGGGTGGTGGCTGTCTGAGACGCTAGATATCAAACCTTGGCCGTGGCTTGTCGGGCAGACGATTGCTCCCGAGGCGCTCGCGGAACGGGGAGCTCCCCACGAGATTGTTCTGTAAATGACGAATTGACACAGATGAGATGGCGTGATCGGCTGGGTGGACGGGTTCTGTCTTAAGGGTCTAGAACTTGGGTCGGCAGGAGATTGAGTTGGTGTTAATGTACTTCGGGTAGCGTTATTAGTCGGAAGCGTCAGGTCAAACAATGCCTCACAAGTCAATCGGGTAACAACGCTGACGGGTGAAAGTTAAAGCGGGGATTCTTCCACGGTCATTCTGTAAACACAGGGATTACAAAACACAAGCTTCGCAGATTAAGAACGGGCTAAGTAACAAGCGCTCTCAGGGTGTGACAGTGGGGAACAGATTAGAGGGGAGCTGAAATGGAGCGAGAGTGGACGGTTCGTGGGTGGACCGTGGGTGGATCCGGGCAAAGTCCGTTTCGCGGATGCCTTGAGAAAAGGGGGAGAGTTGGAACGAGGAGAGGGAAATTTGGTGGTTCCTTCAACGTAGAGTTAAGTTTGGATTCGTCTCCCTTTTCTCAATGCAAACCAGCGGAGATTCCGCAAAAAGTGACCAGGTTAGATGAAAGGTAATAGATCAATGTTGATACATTTCGAGAACTTCACAGATTTAAGACTTAACTGTTTAACTTTTTTAAGATACTTCATAGGATATTCCAATTCTTTACAAGCAATCCAAGAGATAGTTTAAGATCATTTGCCTAATGTATGACACTTCGCATTTTATCAGGAGATGATCAGATGTTTCGATCTCTTTGAATATCTGCAGGCATCATCAGTGACTAAGCTCATTTTCTTTAGGTAACCCTTCATAAGGCTGTGTCCTGTACCGATGTCTATTAGCAGTTGAAACCTGTCAAGTTTTAATCTGATAATATTACTACCTGTCCATAGTTGCCAGAAAAGTATCAGATTTTACTCTCTCTCCCTTTAATCTAACTCTGGCTCTCGACAAGACTTTTAGCGGAATTGACAGTCAAACATGACATAAGGCCCGCGATCCAGGGAAGGTCCGTCCACAACCCCGCTCTCGGGTCAGCCACGTGACGAAGGAGAGGTTTGCAGACCTGGAAAACGTAAATCTAGCATACCACTGGCGGCATACCACGAGTCCCACAATGCTCTAAAACGTCCAAGTAATAAAAGTTCGAACTTCGTAGAACAAGCCAAATCAACGTAATCGAACGATCTGTTTTGCATTATGTCCGTAGTCGTGTGTCTTACGGTACACTTAGGCTGCGGGGAGGCGGGAAGAGTACCTGGTTAGTGAGGAAAATCAGGCTCGTGCTGTGCCTGCGTCTGGTCAAATGGGATCCGGGATCTCTCGGAGGGACACCGCCTATGGCTGTTGGGCTCTGAAACATATCATGCTCAATACCCCCGTCTACTTGTTCATTCCGGGGAACGCGGCGTCGCGGCTGGGCCGAGTAATGGCGGGTTTTACTCTGGACGGGGTGGGTTCGAGAACGGGTCAGCGCCGTTCGGCACGGGGACCCGTTGGGCAGCCTGGCTCGTTCGCTCGGGTACTAATACAAACTGGCCGCACGATAATAAACAAAGCTTGGCTCGGGCGAGACACGGTCGGAACGGTCGAACGAGTGAACAAACGCTACTGCTGCAGAGGGCGCGCATTACAAGAAATGCGGGTCTAGGGATTGATAACAAAATGCGCTCTGTCGCAAGTCACAAGCTAAAACTCAACTGAAAATCACGGTTAGTAGTTGGAACGGCTGCGGTTACTAGTGTATCAAAAACGTCATGCAATGGTACAACGAAATGGACTGTCGGTGGGACAGTTCCCCAGTGAACCAAAAGGGTTCAGTTTTCAGTCAATTTCGTTGGGACAATGATATGGACCAGTTAACCAGTTGCCAGACCTATCTTTTCTGTTACAAAAGTGGAAGTCTATTACATTTAGTGGAAAATTACGAAAGGGTAATTTTCCAGTAAGTGAAGAATAATTTATATTGGCCAATGATTGAAGTAGTAGACACAATACCTAAAACAAATGTATTTGCTTATTTTAAGATCGACAAAATATGATAAACTAATCCAATACTTTGACTCAACGATATTGACCAAATGTTATACCAAAACGCGGACCTAGAAACACCCAACAAACCAATCGAACTCAGTTCCATTGAACTATTGGTCGTTTCTGGAACGACCTGGTTCACTGGGTTCGCTAATAGTACGTCGCTTGTCTATCCTTGAACAACTAAAATTATACATGACCGGATCTTGAGACACTCAGTTCGGGAACTCTGTTTGAACAGCGCCACCTACAGGATCAGTCAGTCAACCAGGTTCCACGAGGGACGCCATTCAAACACAGAGTTCCTCATAGTGGGATGGGTGACGAAATCGTCGACTAAGTAGTGAAGGTGTGTGAAGTTACCCAGGTCTTGTTAGTATTTGGTCTACGTATTTTGTTGAGCCAGCTTTCGATGAACCGCAGAAAGCCCTCGATGATTGAAGTCTGCTCGGCGATCGTTGGAGCGGTGTACACGTCGCAGCGGGTGGAACCGGGGACCTCGAAAATTTTGCGCGTCCCGGAGTTGAATAGGGGGAGGATGAAGACGCGAAACCTCCAGAACTTCAGGCCCTGAAATAGTTGTGGTATGAAGTAAGGGACAGGTGGCGTTGTCGGAGTCTGTTGCGAGACGGACCTCGACCAAAGCGAAATCCGTGTCGCCGCGGGTGCAGATGTAGTGGTCCAGGTAGTTCCAGTTGTAGTTTTCGAGCTTCTCCGTGGTGAAGGAGACCCAGGACATCTCGTAGTTGTCGTGGTGTGGCGCGTGGAATCTGTAGGAGTACTGGATGTTGAAAGGCAGATATGGGTGCCTGCAATGGTGATGCGGATAATTAGTCCATTGCTTTGAAAGTGTTTCCTCGAGGTAGATTAGGTTGTATGGGCACCTGGGTCTGTATCTTGTAACAGTAATCGAGTTGCCAGAGAGCGAAATCTTGTGAAATATCCGCCCGATGCTGAGCAGGTATTCCTCCTTGGGCTCCACGTCTGTTTTTCGACCTCGTATCACCGAGCTTACAGCAGGGGCTGCGTTGCTACCAGGTGTCATCACGTGGTTTTTATTGGATGTCAAGATAATTAACTGAAAACCCTGAGAAAGAATGGGAGATAGACTGTAACTACGAAAACTTGTTGAGAGTTCATTGGAAATCAGTAAAGAAATCGTCCTTTCAAGACATTCTGTAGATTTTCTTACAGAAATACCATAAGAAGTTTCAGAAATCCCATCAATCCAAACGATTGACTTTAACCGACGATTTCTCTACTAATGTCCATTGAACTCTTAACCAGAGCAGTTACTTTTCCATTAGATACCTGTGCCAATCTCTGAGACACTAATTCCTTGAAGACCTCTCCAGTGGACAGAGGCTTCTTATAAATTGCTCGTTGCTGTGCAAAGTCCGCGTTAACGTCGTCGGGCAGCAAATTGTAATCCGAGACAACGTAGTCGTTCTGTAAACTTCGCTTGTCTGGAAAATAATCTGTGGTAATAGGTAGGCAAGCCGGAATTGTCAACGACTTCCAGTCGACACCTAGTAACCACCAGGAGCTTAGAACAATCTGTACCGTCATGTGGAAACTACGTCTAAGGATACAGATAGTGCAAAGGAGGAATGAGAATCAGATTTCTACAGTAAGCTGTACAAACGGATTCGATAATCACGATAATCAGTTCGGTGACAAACTGGCCTTCGTTATACAGATGGCGTGAGAGGCAGTTGACTTTTCATTTAAATGGTTTTGCAGGTACTTCAACAGTTCTACTCAAACGGAGCGCGAAAGGGTGTGTTTGAACAATTGCCATGAACAATAATCGGTGTTGCACAAGCTAACTGTTCGGACCAACCAGAATCCAGTAACATGCAGTAATCTGGAAACTGATGGTGACAGAGAGGAGACGATGAAGTGCTGCTAGGGGTGCAATAACATGCAATGAGCGAGAAAGCGATACGCGTGGAACTTCTACGACAAGTCAACTGTTCCACAGCAGATGGCATTCTGCTGTGAAGTTGTTGTACTTTTCGGAATCGTACACAAGAGAGAAATGGGCATAGAGCTTGACTGTGAGATTGTCGTTTGTGTGAGGGCGCAGTGATTTGGTTCGCGCAGTAGCATGCAATGAGGTTGTCTGTGGAAGCCATTAATATTTGAGTGAGAATGGCAGCCAGACGGTGTTGGTGTGTCGAAGATTATGTACTGGTCCCGGTAAAAATAGATTTTCGTGCGGATTGATGCATAAAAGTTTTTCGACATTTTTTAATTAGAAACTAGTATTGGCTTGAGAAAATTAGTTTTGAGGAAGAAGTTTGAAATCTTTGTAATAATTAAAAGTGTTACAGATACATATTTGTAGAAAAATTCATATTTTCCCTCAAAAAACTATTCAAAGCATGGCATTTTCTTTCCTTCAAAGTATGTTTAAATGTAGTTTCTTTAAGTAAACCAGAGTTGCTGGAAGATATTTGTAAAACATTTGGTCATATAAATTAAAATTTTTGCGCTTATTAAGGAATACAGTCCTGAACATTCTTTGAAATCTGCACAATATAAAAATGCGAATAACCCAATCATGCATTCAAGTGAAACGAAATTTCCATTTCAAGGGGCGATTTACAGTGAAAGTGTGCCAGAATCTACATAGCCCTCAATAACTGTAACGCTAACCTATGATTGCTGTTTAACGTGACATCACAGTTGAACATCATACCCGCGTCAAAATGTCCAGCGTGGCGTCCCAATGAGATGTGGTGTAGCATGGAACAAATGTCATATTAACCTTGATAAAATTTAGACAATAACTCAATACATGATGAAATCAGAATCAATTTGCAGTCAGTTGCAATTGATCGAAATCATTCAGACACGGACAGAAGCACTGAGTCTTTGCGATGTTATTTTATGGGTAAATGTACAGTATATTTCGGCGGTTACTTTTATTAATTGTATTAATAATAACCCTATATATTTATATTTACTTGCGTTAATAATTATTAGAATTCAATTTTAAACAGTTACAGTGAAACCTGCTGGAGAAAACACCCCTTTTTTGTTACTGTTCTTCATGTATGAACATGATGACAAATGCAATTTGTTCACCTCGAGATGGCGAAACCACTTAAAAAGAATTTCGAGAGTTGAACCAATAAATCGTTACTGTTCAATTTGCAATTGCGATTTAAACTCGTATACTACTTTCCCTCTTCCTCAGCACATAGAACATAAATTTGAAGGTAAAAGCTGATCCAACCTGTCGTTAGGGCTGGAGTCCACTCCTGTTCTCCAGTTGCGCCCCATAAAAGGGTCAAACTTTTGTTCTCGTTGTTTACCACGGGAAGGCCAGTTTTTTCGACACTTCCCTGCACGATATTTTGTTTTTGTATTTTCCATTTGATGTCTGTAATTAAAACATAAAAATGTTAGTAAGCAAACTCTGTCGACTACTGAATTCAGTAATATGGAGTACTAACTATCGAACTCCGCTTGCGAATCTGAACGAGACATGAAGTAATTTGAGGAACCTGGTTCGTTTGGAGAATCACTCAAAATTGACGTGGCGTCGCTATGTTGTTCTGCTCGGGATTGCGCAGGAATTGCTTGGTAATGGTGTTGTTGGATTAAGACGCCAGTTGGACCTATTTGTTTAAATTATATAGTTTGTTTAAACCACTAATATAATGAAGGGTCGAACGAGAAGAATTTTTTTTAATATAAGGTGCGAGAAGAAACGCCAAACGCCGATTTTTTCGGGGATTTTAACAAAATCCTTTTGTTTTAAGTTCAATTTTCAAAAGCTATTATATTTATTTTTCTTCATAATCGATAAATAAACTCCTGGCAACCTTTTGGAAATATGTGAGTCCATCTGCGACGGTTACTAGTCAACTTGATGGTTACGTGAGAAGGATCAAAAGGATTGATAAGTGCTCTGCTCAATCTTGGTGTACTTGAAGGCTGCGTGGACGAGTTGATGCGACTACCAGCGCTACCTACAACTGGTCGGAAAGGTGGTGATATGTCTGCATCGGAGTTGTCACTTTTGACAGACTTCCTTGACAAATCTACAAAGAGAGAATGCATTGCTTTCCCGCATTAATTATAACTTTTTCGATAACGACTCTCAATTACCGTTTATATCTTCTATGGAATTCAGTGCAGACACGCTTTCTATTCGGTGGGGAATTGATATCGCTGCACTGCGTGTTCCAGAACACATCTCTAGAGGTGGATGATGAATGTTAGGGTCCGACATTTTTCGTTTCAGCAGTTTCAAGGCTTGGGAACTGTGAGTTTCAATTGAGGCAACACTGGTTTTCTTAGTCCTTGCTGATACCCTTTGTAAACTATAAAATTAAAATTAAAATTAACAGATGTTGGCTAATCAAATAATCATAATACATTACGTAATTTTTACAGAATTTTAAGTAATTTTAAATTTTTTGTGTACAATTTTACATGGTTTTTGGGGGAATTTTATTTTACGTAAAATATGGCAATTGGATTATGCAATACATGACGTAATTTTGCAGTATGAACAAATCTGCATTAATACCTCGATGTATGTATAGGCGGCAACTGAAAGACTTTGGCATCATAAGCGTCATAGTCGAACAAGGCATTTGCTAAGCAATCCCGGGAACTTTCCTGTAAAAGTTTAGCTTTACAAAGCAATTTCCCATTTTCCACGGGCTGTTTGGATACTCGCTGAGGCAGCTTAATTCGCGGTATGAAATTAGAGTAAGGAATCTTTTTGTTGGTGGAATAAAAACTCAGATTGATCCAGTGGGGCATGCTGTAGTCGTCTGGTACATTAATTGACGAGTCCTTGTTGTGAAACTGAAGAATTAAAATTTAATTAGAACGTTATTTTTTTATCTATACATAGCACCTTTTAAACACATTCTACATTTAGGACTATTTTTAAAGACTATCATGTGATACTTTATTTTTATAAAAACTCTCTTTTCTTCTTGCAGAACTATTTCTCAAACTTCCAAAATTAATGTGTTTGCTTTTCTTCAAAACTGTTCCTCTACGTATAATCTCAGTAATTACTTTTAACAGTGGCACAGCATGAAGTGGTTGTTCTCCGACACAAACTAAGTCACTTCCAACTCCATTATCGATGATTCGTTGTTTTGTCACATTCGTAAGTTCCCTATCCACTTCAAAAACTCCTACTCCAGGAGTGATCACCACAGACAGTTGACCAGTTCTGTCAAAACTGCGGTCGAGGTAGTGCTTTTCGAATACTGTAAGATAAATCATAGTTCAGTAGAATCGAAACATTATTGCATACTATAAATCCTTCTTTTCAACCATCTGACATTCCCATCCAAAACCGAAAGTACCCGAATTACCATTTAGGGACATGTTTAAGACTTCCAGGAAATTGCCTTGAGCGGCCGTCGAATTGGTTGCTTTTGGAATGGTTACATTGGGTCTTTGGTGGTACTCCAGGACTATTTTTTGATAGTCAGTGAACAGCTTCCTAAGCTGCACTAGTATGTTGCCCCAGTCTTCGTAACGTTCATTCTGAACTGCAACGCGATAAAAGTCTTCGTAAAATCTTCCCCGGTAGTCCTGCTGCAGACACTCGCGCATATACTCCGGAAATTCATCCAGTGCCAAGGCATTATAAAAAGTCCTGGAAAAAAGTACGATCGTGACCTCGTGGTTGCTGCCGTTTTTCTTCCATTTCTGGAATAGGTCCGAGAGGAACCCGTTGACTGCTTTTTCGAAATACAAATCACCGTGGATGTCAAAATCCCACATTTCGGAACTCATTTGGATGAAGAGGTAGACCATGCTTGTTGAGGACCTGAAGACGACCTGAAATATATGTTATGGAATGCAATGTTTGGGATAACTGTGTAATTGTTGAGTTGAAGGATATTGTTGGTCCATACTTTCGTGTCATCTGTGATTACTCCACAAGCAACCCTGTCACCTTGAGACCACATTTCATAAACCTGACATCTGATACTGCCACCACAGAATTCTATTTTTTTGTTCATATATACACATGTATCAACCTGAAATGAGAGAATGATATAGTGTAAATGTATAAAATAATGAAAGTAGAAATAAAATAGACTTTGATTTCACTTATTTATTCTCGGAGTAAATTGAAATAAATTGAAGTAATTGTTTCGCTTCTAATTCAGAGTAGATGGACTCTTCATTGAATACGACTTAGTTAAGATTCAAAAAGTATAGAGGCTGACTTGGTATTATGTATAAGAACTATTTCCCTTACACACTTTGACAGAAGGTCACTTTTTATTCAATAGTAACATAAAAAAGTACTTTTACATATGGATGTCTGACCAAAAGGTCTTATCTTATTTGTATGCGAAAAGTTGTATTTTGTTAAATATTTTTACGTTCTCATACAAAATAGATTTATTCTTTTGTGTATAGAGATTCTTCTAACAAAAAAAATGATAATTCTGGATTCTGCCATTAAAATTAATGTTGGCGAATATGAACTGGCATTTTCTTTTGGAAAAAGCATTGCTATTATCTAAAACTTTTAATTAATATTAATATCCTGCATAGAAAGATTTAAGCTATACAATTCTAGTCTGAATTCTAATTTCCATCCAACTCTATTTTATCTTGTGATCTGATGATAATTGTAATCAAAAAGCTTGCATTCTTATAAAATACCATTCAGATTCAAATTTTCTAACTGTATTCATTTGAAAACTAAGCATTCTTTTTTATTACCTTCCAGTTCACTTACATGAACATTATGAAACCCGCATTTCAAATTCCGAGACTGGAATGTATTCACCGACCTTGGCATTCAATCAATCTAATTTAATTCTAAATTTCTTAAACGAATGCAGGATTTCACTGAAAATTCAATTACATATCGAAGCCTGAGTGGAAGAAGGTTCCATTTCAGAAAAAACTCGAAGAAGGTTCCATTTCAGATACGACCCGAATAAGGTTCAATTTCAGAAAAGAAGCCTTGAAGAAGGTTCCATTTCAGAAAATGGCACCTTTTATAACAAATTGTGTTGTAATTGTTATTACCGTTGAGTTTGAATAATTTTGTATCAAGTGATAAAAATACCTTAAAAACTTGTTCTCATAAGTATTCTATTATGTATTACTTCTCAATAAAATATTATATAGATAGTATTATAGAAATGACACTCCATTGATTGACCAATCAATGGATTTGAATAATTGATCAATCAATCAAGTTTAATCCTGACAACCCTAATTGAACTTATGTGCAATTTCTTGAGAATCAATCTCCTGCATAATTTACAGCTTGTGATACCATCAAATATTCAATGGATAGTGCTTTCAAAAGTAATCATATATTTTTGTTTGAAAATCATCATTTTTAGACCCCAAACTATCATCTGACCACATTATAAATAATCAACAACAAATCTATACACTAACCAATCCATTCAAACAAAATACCTATATCATACTACAATTGATCCATTCTAAATGTGTTAAAGAATTTTACCTTACAACCCATTATCACATTCAAATCATTTACACATGACTTCATCTCTATACATAATACTACTAATCTTGAAATACAATTAATTCTCATTTTCACACACCACCCAGCAAAAAATAACGAATAGAAAAAAATACAAAATAATTAAAAAATATAAATTGAATTCCTTT
>JABFPB010003779.1:0-16291 GCA_022817645.1 Ceratoteleas bidentatus
GAAAAATGATGTATATAGTAATACTATCCATGTGTTTTAATCAAACTTTAACATCAAATTTCTGCGTAGTGGAATTACTTGAAAATTTGGCATATTAAATAGTAATATTCTAAGAACTTTAAAGTTTTATGAAATTCTTATTTTTGTATCCTCGTAATTCATAAGTAATGAACAGCTATTGAACAGTTGCTTATAAGATTTGAAATACGATTTCACATAACTCACTGCGAACAGAAAAATCCAAATTTACTATATAAGGTGGCAATGTTTACATAAATCATTAAAATTCCAAAATTACTCGAAAAACCAACAAGTGACAAAAAATATATCTTTGTATTCAATTAATAGGAAATTCATATTTATTATACCAAGAAACAATCAAACTAATACTATTGAATGATGAAATAATAAAACATGATTAAATTAACATGACCATATTTTCACTTGGCACCCTAAATATATGATCCTTCATGGTATAACCACCTTAATAGTGCATATTTAGGTGGATAGATAATAGTGCATATTAAGTAACGTACACGAGCTCAGCTTTTGGAGAAATGAAATTAATCGAAACCGACTTAATTACAATAATTCCAATAACTTTTAATAATCCAATAACAATTTCCAGTAATAACAAAGTGTAAGGGTAATTTTAAAAAGGTATTTCACTTTTACATCTGGAAATGTTTTACCAATTTGCAGGTTATGTCTTACAGCACCGGTATTACCAATTCATTTTTTAAAAACGAATATTTATTCCTACCAAAGAATTCAGATTCACTATTCCAAACGACGCAAAAATGCAAAATGTCCAATTCTTTCCCCTTCTTTTCTCTTCAACCTCTCTTGCAGGGTACTCTTATTAGTTTTTTACTTAAATAGCTAAGTTAGTGTGTCACGCGCGAATCTCTCTCGCTGTCTCTCTCTCTCTCCGATTTTCGTTTCCTGATCCTCGCTGTCTACTGCGATTACGATTATGATTTGTTGGGTGTACTTTTTTGTTCTGGTTTTCCTCCTCGTTCCGTTCAATCGTGACGAAACCGCGCGACTCGGGCCGGCTTGTTCTCATCTCCGTTTGCAAGGCCGCGCGAGGTCATTTTCGCCGCGGTCGGGCGCGAGACAATTGCAAACCCGACGAGAATAAGCGGCGTGCGACCGTAGAGGCACGGTATGAAAGAAAGAGCGATGGAAAACGGACGGAAACGAACGCCACAAGCGTATGTACCAAAATCTGTGTTGGAGTTAAATAGCAAGGTGTGTGTCTATCGGTTTGGTTTTAGCGCTGAGCAACTGCTCTGAGAGTGGCGGCGACCAGGACATGCTGGATATTCATCACCAGGGAACAGGCATTGACTCGCATCATCCTCAGCAGTTTCACAACTCATATGGTAAATTCACCACTGTATCACAAGTATTATGTTAGATTTCAGTTGCGAACGCAATCATTGGACTGCACAAACAGACACCCGGGCCTTAGCTTGCATCTGTTTCTGCAGTGCATTTCTTGTTTCAACACAATATTTATAGACGTGACTGTTTATTTAATGAAATATTAATTTAACGAAAAATGTGAGGGAAAAGGTGTGATTTTATTTTTTCTGAGTTAATTTGCTTTTTTAGTTTAATATAAATTTATGTAAACAAAAAATTCAAGTAAATTGTAGTTTTTTATTAATTCCCTAACAGACAAATCCACTAAATCTCGTGGATTCGACGCCGAATCTACGTTGAATCCTCGTTCGAATATTCATCCACGTATATTCCACGTGGATTCCACGTTTCATGTCTATTAGGGTTATTATACATAGGTTGAGACATTTTCAAAGTTGTTCTACGTATGATAGTTACATGCAGAAATTGTATATTGAGGAAATGCAGATAATTGGAGTAATGTTCAACATTAGTTCAAAATCAAGATATTATAAACGTAATTTTCACAAGTGAATGTTTAAGAATAAAAATGGCCTTTTTCCTACAATTTTTTTTGAGGATTTCTATTTTTTGAAAAAGGATTATTGAAAACATTATTATTGAAAACGAGTATATATATTTTATTTAATTTACATTTTTTAATTTAATTTTTAATTGTGTATTGGTCCAAATTCATTGCATGTGAATTTATTCAGGAAGTTGCAGGACCAACTCCTAATGTATGGCGGCACATTGTCGACGACAATGTCGCCAGCGCATGGCGACGACTGTTTATCGATGACCACATTCTGCGACATATGAAGAAATGTACAGAAAATGAGGCTAGACGTCAATTACAAGATGATTGGTCTATGTCACTTGAAGCGCAAGTCTAACGTTTGTTTCGAATTGATACGTTCGAGGAGATTCAGGACCCACCAGAATTACGATCCGAATGTTTACGTTATGTAATTTTAAAAAAGGCGATAACAATTTAACTTAGATTTAGAAGTTTTAAGAAAAAAATTACTCGAAATGTAAGTATTCTATTTTATTTATATAAATAATAAATGTACCGACAAAGTAGTCAAGTGAATTTTAAAATTTAATTCCGAATTTAAAATTATTCAACTATTCTTTATTAATAAAGGAAATCGATGGTTCGGAAGAAAAAGTCTACTGTTCAAAATGTACAATTTTTGAAGATTAGACTTCTTCATTGCCAATCTGAACAATAGACTTTTTTCCGAATCATCGAAATATAAATTTGAATTAGAGCGAAAATCAGACTACGGAAACTGAATTTTTTAACGATTCTTCAAATAGTGGTCTTGTAAAATTCTCCTAAAACCGATTCCCCGAAAATATAAAAAATTTCGAATTTTTGGCCCTTTTAACCTTCGCGACCACGACACTGAAAACGGCTTGAGCACCCGGCAGTATGACTTATCGTCGGCAGGTACAAACCGGTTTCTATGAACGGACAGTGTTCGTAAATTTAAACTGCATTGTAAACCGACCATTGGCAAATCGCAAGATGTTATTTTAGGTTAGTTCTCATGATGTCGCATGGCGAATAGCGAACAGCACGTGTGTCGATCGGGATCAAGATGTGTTGCGCTCGATATTTCGGTAGCTCCTATCAAAAACGTCGTTATTCAGATTTCCTCATTTAAATAACATGGCGAAATCTGAATAACGACGTTTTTGATAGGATCTGTCGATTTATCAACGTTAAAAATTACCTAAAATCAATTGTTTTATATTTAAAATACTTTAAAATATATTTCTTAAGGTATAGTATTAAGAAAAAATAGTTTAAGTTATTTTTAGTACCAAATTTTATTCAATTTTTCTGACCAGATGGCACTGTACATGAATTAAGTAATAGCTTTTAAGTGAAGCAAAATTAAGGAGTTAGTTTTGATGGGTGTACATATCATTTTTAAACTGATTAAATGCAAACTGAATGAGGAATTGAAAAAATATATCTGATTTGTTTAAAATTGTATTTTATGATTTGTTTGAAACTAAATGGAATCAAAGTTTACTGTAAAAAATGTATTTTTAACATCTGGAAATGCATCTATCCTCTTCAAGGTATAAAACGCCACGTTTAAGCTCAGTCAAATAAGTAAATGAGTCGTAAAACTGAAGCATATTTTACAATAAGCTTCATTTGCAAATAAGAAAAAAATTACGTCAAACGCTGAGTATCACCTTTCCATTCAAATTGCATTATTACAATCTAAACAGTCACACCTGATTTAAATGAAACTCGATGCCATATTACACTTTTGGAAAATACGTAATTATTCATGACGTAATAACTAAATCCGCTTATTTAATGCGTTATTTATTCAAACACTCAACGCGTTATTAGGTAATGCTTAATGAAAAATATATATCGCCTCATTTTACTCCGAATTATTGTGATCACAATAACAAAAAATTGATTAATATGGAAACTAACACCAATCACAAATCATATACATTTTTCTTCCTCAATCCGAAACCATTTAAACAAGACAAAACAGTTATTTGATCAAATCGACTCTTATTTCTTCACGTGTCGAAAACATTTTGTTTGATACTTAAATTCCCCAATATGATGTTTCAAAGCCGGATTGCTTTATTTGGATTCTACATTTCCCAAATATCATATAAATTATTTTAAAAAACGACGTCAAACGAGTTAATAAAAGCGTCTGAATGCAATACGAACTCCCATTAAAAATTCATCTAGACAAATTTACACGCGATTAAATTGTTCTGCCGAATTAAGTTCATAATTTTAAATTCAACATTCCATTAACTAGTTCTGATAGGATTTAAAACTACGATATGACATTTTCTTAAACCCATTCGCTAGAGAAACAATTGTCCTCACTATATTTACATTTTAATTCGTAGGGACTCGATTCTTCATTAGCAACCATATAATCTCCGAACGAGCACCTCAAATACTTATTACTCACTGACTTTGCCAGAACATTAACATTAATCATCAAACTGAACCTGAACTGTAATTTAAGTTTTCACTTCAGTACTTCAATAAACTGTTGTCTAATTCCCAAACTGACATTCAATCTTAATTATTAATGTGTTCTTTCATTCGTTTCAAATTTGCTGGTGGGCACATTATACCATTTTGATTCAAGATAAAAATTATATAGAAACCCTATTCTACTTCACAATATTTGTAATAAAAATACCACACCCATCTTTAACTGAATTTTTTAAATTATCATTTTTTAAATTATTTTTTGAATTAAAAAAATTATTTGCATTTCCTAAATGACAATATCATCCCGATCAATCGGTTTTCGCTCAACGGTCCGTTCCGTTGCGCCAAACCTCGTAGATGATTGCGCGCGATAACCGCGGCTCAGTTATCTACCGAGGATTTGGTTATCATGCAAGCCGAGCTCGTGGATTGTCGCATTGTGCGCGATTCCAGCCGAGCCGGCAGTTTTTCTCTCGGGCCGAATGAATAAAGTGAAGAAGAGTTTTTACCTCTGTATGCCTCGTGGATGAGATTCATCTGGTATGTGCCGAAGTACGAGTAAATCCACCTGGTACCCAGCACCGGCAGCGAGAACGGCCCTGGTATATCTCGTACGGTCTTCCCTTTGCCTTCGCTATCTGAATCCAAACGTTACTGTGACGTCAGTCAATTGCACTTTTCTTTGCAAATCGCTTCCGAAATTCAATTCAACCATTTTTAGATATTTATCATGTAGAATGGCGTTGATTCGTTTCAACTTTAAATATATGTTGAACGAATAGTAAAATATTTTGAAATGGAGAAAATTTTGAAACATTTGAATTTGTAAAAGTAGATGAATTGGTTTTGAGTTTGAACGAAGTTTTGAAACAATTTGCGAATTTTTGTGTAGTAGTAGCTGTGATTTCTTAACTTTTTTAAAGGTTCTTTTTGACGTTTATTTTATATTGGTGTTTATGTGCAATACTTGATTGCCTGGAACATTTTTATCTTTGAAAATCTCGTTGAGAAAACATATGATTTATGATATGACAATGATAATGCATGTTTAATAAAAATGAAAAGCTTTTTTACAATTTTATTTTTTTTTAATTTTAGACACGTTTGGAAAACAAAATCTTTCAATCTTTAAATAAGTTTTAAATGAAAACAATTTGTGTATATTTCAACAGTGTTTAGTGTTAGAATTAAAGAGAGTAGAAGTATAATACCTTTTTTTGCTGAGGAATTTTGAGAAAAATCTCTTTTAACTTGATATACAATCTCGTCTCGACAAATATAACATAGTTTCTGTTTTATTATATTCTAAAAAGAGAATTTATTATTTATTGGTATGTATTAAGATGAAAGATTTTTCATCTTAATACATACTAATAAATAATAAATACTCATTTTAGAATATAATAAAACAGAAACTGTTATATTTGTCAAGATTCTTCATAATTGTTTCGAAACTCGCATTCCCCTAATTTTTGTTTGACAAAAAGTTGCAAATTAATCGAAAAATTTCGCAAATCAATTATTCCGCAAAGTTGTCAGTTGTTTGTCGAGAAAACCAAAACAAATGGCCCGATAATTGGTAAATGTGTTTTGATCGAATTGCTGCACGGATGCGTTCGCGCCAGTTCTTTGACATACAAATACGGGCGTTTAAGTTCACCTTTATTTTGGTTTCCCGTGTTTTGGCTGCGCGTATTTACAACTTCGCGGAATCCATGAGTCAGTTAAATTTGAATTTGAATTTCGATCGCGATCTGCGATCTGCACTGCGATCGGTGGGAAAAAGGAAAAATCGGTTACCTATTCTGTAACTGCCCCTTCCCCAAAACCACCATGCTGGACGGTAACTTGTGGCAGCGATCAGAAGCACGAATATACAAACTGCTATGACTTCGAACCAAACAGACATGGCGTTCGATCGTTCTGCAATGAAAGAAATCGGTTTTCAGTCAGCCTAACGGTGAAGCGATCGGTAAACAAGTGCAAAAATCGGCCGACTAAAACGATTCTCAAAATCGGTGTCAAAACTGAAGAAAGTGACCAAATGCTCCGATCACTTCACTTGTCCGCGATCGCGTGAAAATCGGTTCACTTTTCCAGTCACTCGGAAAATCGACGGGATTCTTCAGTTTTGCCGAAAATTTGCGCCTCCCGATTTACGGTTCGGACCTTTTCTACGAGAAATACGCTCGAACACTCGATCCGCGCATTTGTCGGTCGCGCGAAAAATCGGCAACTGTAGATCGGCGAATCGCGAAACGCGACACTGCCGTTTCGACGGTAAAAGCGCGACTTGTCGCAACGAGTTGGGTCGCGCGAAAACGAAACGTCGACGACGCGAGATCGGCAGAAAAAATGCGTTGACTATAGGAGTGGATATCAACAAGCGGTCAGTCTCGCGAAGCGACGTCTTCGGAGCGCAGGATCGAACTGTTGAATGAACTGACGCGCCAATACTTTTGTACCGTACGAAATGTGCGTACGCCAGTCGAATAATCCTTGATCCAACATTTCTCGTCACACTCGATAAGCGCTTAATGAAAAGTTAGGCGCGGGAAAAAATGGGAAACACGAGTAAAAGTACGCGTGCGCCGGTGATCACGAGTTTGCGCGTGTCCGCGAGTAATTCGCGCGGTAATTCGAGAGCCGAAATGGGCGAGCGAATTGTCGGCGGAGCGGACGATTGCGGAAATGAGATATACGAAGAAGTTTGACGAATCGTGGGAAAAAGTGGGAGGAGTCGGGGAAACTCGTAAAGATGCTATAAAAATAACTCTCTTAGAGATCTCTTAAATTAAGAAATTAATAGGCTTAATCTATCTTTTTGGCCATTTTGTATCTTCAAAGAAGATACATTTACTCTCCTTTAAGACAAAACCTCTTAAATTAAGAGGTACTTTTTTGCCGGTGTAGATGTAAGAATTTGTACTGTGGCGGTTTATGAGAATTTATGCAAAATTGACGGTGGAAAACTTGAAAATTAAAAGAGCTAAGTTTCAAGAAAGTTAAACGAAAAATGTACAGTTCACTTCAAGAACTATACGTGAAGATACATTTAAAAATATAAAAAATAGGAAGTGAAATTGAAATTATATAAACAGTAGTAAATGATATGGATTTTACTGTTCAAAACATCATTTCTAAAAGTGGACTGTCAAATATGTTAAGATACATGTGAGAGATTAAAACATTTTTTTCGAATAATAATTTATACAAGTTCCGATTTATTCAAGGGTTTACAAAATGTATAGTTGGAGTAATTTATTTCATTACATCAAGCTGAAACTGGCAGACTATAGTTGAGCAGATTATCAGAAAAAGTAATTTATTTTTGCAAATATTAATAAAATTTTATAATAGTCATAAATAATTAATATTTACACTGAAAACAATGCATAATTAATGACAAAAGTAAATAATGATACAACTGCACATCATTTTTCTAAAATCTGCTAGACTATAGTCTGCTGGCTTCAGCTTCATTTTCATTACTCCAAATGCTACAGCATTATATAGCATTTGGAGTAATGAAAAGTGAAAAAGTTACAATATGTCTAAAAATTGGAAAAGTGAATTGAAAAAAGTTTCGCTCATTAATTTTATTTACCATAGAAACAATTTCATGTATACCTAAATGTCTCAACATTCTAGAAAAAAAAATTTAGAATGTCCAATCTTTTAGTCTCTAAATTATTTTATTAATATATGTACAATTAAAATTAGGGGAATGAAGACTTTTTTCAGACACTTTCCAACTCTTTCGAATATTGTTAAACAATTTCTCAAAAACTCTACTGCAAGTAAACACTTCTATCTCTAACTTAGTTATAGATGTAGTTTCGAAATGTTTACATAAAAAGTAACAAATGTCCCTAAATACAAATTCAGTTTGTACATACCCTAACGGAATATCTCTCCATCTCTGAAAATTCTCCGGACATTTTAGGTAGATTCTCCGGAGAATCTTCGGAGTTCGGGAGATGTTTTAATGTAATATTTAAGCCAGAATAAGACAGTGTTAAATGTAACTGACAAATTGCTGTCGCATTCGCCAAAATAAGGTGTTAAAGTAAATTAATATTCGCGATAATGTTTATAATTAAGTACTTTAGTGAGACAAAACTGTGTAGTTTCCAATTATTAGCCAAACAGGCATTGTTTAACAAACGTTTGACAACGTCTGAAATAGTCAGAGAATTTCCGATGAAGGAGGCGGGTTGTTGTTTGGAGGGAGGTATAGATATTTTTAGGTCAATCAGACTGTTTATTTATCAAAAGTCTCGCGCACAGAGTAAATAGCGTGACCATTGATTTGTCGAGGGAATTTGTTGATTTTCGTATCATTCAATTAAACCAATTTATTTCCCTTTTAGAAAATTACAAAATCTAATAAAGAAATATCGTCACAAAGTTTGATGATAGAACTCTCTTTTTTTTATTTAAAATTCGATTCATCTGAACCAAATTCCTGGTCATTCTATCTCTGTAGAACATTATGAATAATATTGCAAATATGCTTTGAAATCGCTAAAGTAATTGTGAAATTAATTTAAAAATCTATATAGATTGCTGTCATTATTTTAAAGATTAACTGAAATGTGATTTATCTTGAAATGCAAATATCGCAATACCTCAATGAATTACATTTCACGTCTTTTTAATGTCTGTGTATATATATATGTTGGGAAGATGTTACATTGGACCATGTGGGAATTTCGCGCACCTAATTATCTTCAAATCGCGAAGAGATTAAAGCAATTAAAATTTGAAGGTGATATGATAACATAATTTCTTGCTACCGGGCGAAAGTACACATGTATCTGAATTAGGATTTTAGGACATCGCAAAGAGCTATTTTTTCTCATTTTTAAATTAGTTGCTTTCATACAAAAATGTAATTTAGATATCATTACAGTTTTGCCTTTAAATTTTTTCCGATTTCAATTCGTCTATTAAACTTAAAATTTTGTTTTTTCATGAATAATTAATAATTCTATACTCTCGGCTCTCGGCAATAAAATATAATAACAATATGTTGAAAATCAACATGAAAAACTAAAATAATCTGAAATATCAGAAAGCCTTCGACAGACGTAAAATAAATTCCGATTTTTTTAAACAGGAGTACAAAAAATCTCCGTTATCCGTTTCCGGCCACAACCCGCAATGGCCAATATTAACCATTGAACATATGTGAAAAACGCCTGATCGGTCAATAAACCTAATGTTATTGACCCGGTCTGTGACGTTCAATCGAAATATTTGTCTAAATTTCCTCCAATCAAAGCAACGATTTGTCACTCTATTTTGACCGTGCTTTCAACAGCTGCTCTCCGCAGATTAAATATTATAATTAAAAATGCGCGCGATATTGATATTTCACCGCGTTTATCGGCGATAACAAATAATTAAATACCTAATTTCTCGTGGCCTCTTACATAACATTACATAATAAAAAAACACCCGATAACAAAATAGTTCAATGCACACGAAACTCGCCAGAAATTCGTGCAATCGATTGCTGTTGATTCGTATACAAAAAATGTGTTTTCGAATCAATAAAATTGACGTCATTTTTAAAAATAGGATCTAAGGATATTCCGCGTGACTCAAACCCCGATGATGTATTTGACCAATAGACCTAAATAAACAAATAACTTAGTCCGATCGTCCCGAGATAAGCTTTCTCTCGCGAATCGCTAATTATTTTGCAATTGTTCAATTCGCGGCCTTTGTTCGGCGAACAATGGGAAACAATCGATCCCATCGAAACCAAATCGTGCCCGCCTTATCTTCGCCAACTGAGCTATCTAATCGCAGGGAAATACCCCGCAAATACGACTAACGATTTCCGAATTGGGCGATAATTCAAATGCGGATTAATTAAGATAATGATTGTAATAGACGGGTGCTAGGCTCAATTAGCGACAAGTGTTTATTCAAGTATTTTATTTCAAAAAGAACTGCGAGATAGCGCGCGTATCAATTTGTAGATTATCTCGAAAATAATGCGCGTCTCGCGTTGCGCCAGCGATTGCTTTGACATTCAAATGAGCCGTCCGTTTTGTCATTAAAATTCGCATCGAAAAAAGCTAACGCCGCAAACCCCCCGACTCGGGAGACAAAATACGACCGACACGGCGAGCGCAGAGTCGTAACTTTTCCGAAAATTGGCGAAATTAAACGACACGCCAGTTTCGGGATTTTTTTCTCACCAAGTGAAATAATTTAATAGGTCTCGATAAATTTGCCAAATCGTGAATGCAACATTTCTTTTGCACGCACTAAAATTTTTATTCATTTGTAGAAAGTAAAATCGATTTTAAGTGGCGAATTGAGATTGATTTCAATAGCGCGGGAAAAATAAGATGCAGAATAAAAAATTAAAGTAATGCAAATTTGTTTAAAGTGATTGGATTAAAAATGTACACATATATTTATAGTTTACAATTGTTTATTGTTAATTTTTATTTTAGTAAATTGTTTCTAAATGTACAATTTTAGATAAATTATCTTTTCAAATAGTCTTTTCAATCTCAAATTTGTTGAAAGTTAACAATGTCTTAGAACCATATATTTAGTTGTTTTATGTTTGTCTTACGTATAATGTCGTATTTGCTCGTTTCCGTTCGTTTTTATAATGTTTTCGGGCAAAACAGTTAGACGAATCTGCACGTGCGCTTATTGTGATCTAATTATAAAACCTTCCCAAACGTGACTAAGAGGAGTTTTCGCAGAAGTGCGGATAAAGCATTACGAAAACGACGAATCTATTGCACATTTCGTGCGAATGTTTTGCGCATAAATCACGAGATTCCACGCAAACAGTTTTCGTCCATCTTCGAGCCCAGTGACGTCAATTTCAGAACTATTTCGTTTTTCGCGAAAGTGACAAAGAAAACAAAAGTTCGCCACGTTACGCTATCCTGCATTACATTACTTCGATCCGTCCGCTCAATTGGCGCCCTTTGCATTAATTCCGCGTCATTTTGCGTTTATTAAAATTGCATTACCGTTATTCCGATGACGTCAATTGCACCCCCTTCCTTCCAGCAACTAATCGCCCGGGACAATTTCCCGATATTAAAACATCCGAAAAATCTGACCGAACGAAAAAAAATTGATTAAATACGTCTTGTTTGATAATTTCATAAAAAATGTCTACGACGAAAATAAACGTTGATTAATTGTTGCGAAAAGAATGCACCGTTTATCTGCACGAGATAAGAAATCGGCGAAAAATCTGACGCGGTTTTTTCGCGATTTTCATCGGCGAGGTGTAAAGAACGTTTTCCGTTAACCGGCACTTTTTTCGAAATCAATTTCAGTTAGCCGATAGGCCGAGATTAATATGTGCGATAGGAAATAGATAATGCGACGGTGGCGGCTCGGAGCGATCAATCAAGGCAGGAATGCTCGCGCGCAAATCGAGCGCCTCCGCCGTTTCATATCGCTTTTAACGGTGCATCGTTCGGGTGACGTTTCTCCAACTGTTTGGCCGTGTTACTTAAGTCGAAACAGCTTTTCAACGGCGAGATGACAAAATGGACACTTTTTTCGTTTGATTTGGATTCACGTAAGAAACATTTTTTAGACGGTGAAAAAGTGTTTCGATAGGCGAGAAGTCTTTTTGTGTTCAGGAGATTTCGCTAAAAGGATTAAAAGGTTGGAAATAAATCAGTCCTAATCAGGGAAAAATATTACTTAATATTGATGTATATTTTAGAAAGGTTTTAGAATCTTTTTTTACATTAAAAAAAATAAGTATACATTATTTATTAATATTAATAAATATAAAATTAATATTAAATATTAAATAATTATTTAATACGCGTTAAAATAGTTTTTTTTCTACTTAAATCACGATGAAAACACGACTAAAAAAATCTGCCGACAATATTGCATTACTTATCAAAGTCCGCAAAATCACTCACCGATGATTCACCATAACGCAACTGAATTTCACAGTTACCCTCCGCAATTCCACGGAACTATCTCTCCCATTTCAGCAGACGAAATTTGTCTCAAACAGCAGCACCCGGTTTCTTTTCTACTATACTCCTTTTTGTTTCCGTTTCCGTCTCAATCTCTTTTTTCTTTTCTTCCTGATATTTTTGTCAGTTTAAGTAACATCCACTTAATGCTAAATATTTATGAAGAAAGCGATTATACATTTAGATGAAGCGTGGTTTTGCTCGTCGCTTGCGTCAGAAAAAATAGTTATTAAATAACAACAATAATCCGATCGGTTATTCATGTATTCACAGAGATTTTTCGAAAATTTCGTTCTACCCGCCAGAAGCTTCGCGAATTTCGTGGAAGCGCGGTAGAAAAAGCAGCGAGAGCGAAAAACGTAGATTGTCGCATTTCTTCGACCCATATTGGACCTCATTAATTCGTAAATCAGCAAAACGCACTATCATCGGAGTTGGCTTCTTTAATAAATCGCATTATAATTGGTCAAGTTATGCCGCGGTTACACCTAATGCTGCGGAGCGGTCTGCATACGAAATCCGCTGACACGGAAACATAGTTTCTGTTGCAACAAGTTTGTTCAGTAGATTTGCAGTTAGAAGAAAATATTAAAAATCCTCTACAAGTTAACAAACGTGAAAACAACATTTTTCAAATTTTTTTTAATTTCGGAAAAATACGAAGATGATTACAGGCTAATACAAAATTAGTTTGAATGAAGATTTCTACAATATGTGCATTCAACATTTTATTGTATAAGCAGGTATTTAATAAGCTGCGTAAAGGGATCTAAACTGGTGTAGGGAGAAATTGAGGTGTGTTGAAAAAGAGAGTTCTTATTCATATGCTAAAAAGGTTTAAGAGACAGTTACGTTATCTATTAAAGTTATTGACAAAAAAACTGGAAAAGTAACCGTGAAGTTTTGAACACATAAAAAATTGGAATTTTTAAAAAACTAAATAAAGTTATGAATTATGAATACTTTCAATCGAAAATTTACACTAATCACGTTAGAGCCCACATAGAAACCCGTTCTAAAGAAACCTGCTAAGACATAACCTATACGAACACAGTACAAACACAAGCAAACGAGTCCTAAGTTGGGAGTGCCATAGGATATACGCGTATATCAAGATACTCGTTCTACGAATTTTTCGTTTACAGCCTTGTTGGCGAGCTTAAATATAGACTTTTAATTATTTAATAATTAATCAGTCATTTCAGCTGACTCTAATTGGACTACACGGAATCGAAGGCACTAACTCGTTTCGAAATGTTTCTAACCAGATGTTCCCAGTACAAAAAGTTTTCTAGTATTTTTTGACACCAGGAATGCCAACTAGGATATAAATTTGTCAATATTCAAAAAAGTTTTTTAATTCGCTTTTTGCTATATTTATAACAGATATTTAACAGAACCACACCAAAAATTAAGTTTGCCATACAATTTTAACTTATGGGAGCATTTGTTAGATAGAATAGAAGTCGATTGGGCAGAATTGACATAAAAAATTTTGTATTCCAATCGTTCAGATTGTGAATTGAGAATAGTACAATCCTATTCTTTTGAATTCCCTTTAATCAAAAACTTTTTACAGGGAAATTTTTCTCGCTTTTACCAATTAGTTGATTCAGTGCACACCCGAATAAACTAAGAAATAAGTTGCAAAAGTACAGTCTGCACTATACCTGTTACAGTCCACACTATACACTTTACATTTTAGACTGTAAAATGTAGTGTCTGGACTATATAAGGTACCGTCGAGAACTTTACAGTCTATATCTCTGGGGCTCCTTCTTCCGACGAAACCCATCGTTTCCCTCCAAAACCTCTCCGCAAAGTAATTCGTTTCTGCAATTCCGACTCACTCGTCCGCTCCTCACCAACTACCCACCTGAAAGCCTACCTAACATCCCGGACACTTCGTCAATACCTTCGGCCAACATGTAGGCGAAACCTGTATTATCAGCTCGCCGGGATACGCTCCCTCCCCACCCCGGCCGAAACAACCCAGTTCAAAAAAAGCCGCCGGGCACTCGACTTCGTGCGAGATAACCGGGAAGCAAGCTTACGCTGTCTTCGTTACGTCACGCGGCCGCAACGTCGAATTTCGTCGACCTTTGGACAGCCGTGTTTTGGAACCCGTTTCCGCGCACCGTTACCGCGACAAAGGCGCCTTTCGGCGCAGAAACGATCATCCGCACGATACCCCTCAAAAAGTTTCAAATTACAGTCAATTGAAAAGATGAGCACTGTGGAAATGTCAATGAACAGACAGAGATTCGAGAATCCGAGGATTCCTTGTATGTACTCTTCAGTGTGATTGTCGCAACATGTGCGGAATGAAGGTCTGGGATGTGCACAGGAAAACTGATTTTTTTATGACTTCAGTTGTATTTTTGTCATTGTATTAGTGAGTCAAAAGTAAGTTGGTATATTAACTATTGTACCGCGAGAAATGTTTGTGGTTCTGAAAAAAATCCTTTTGTGTCACATTTCTGGAAAAATTTGCTTATTGGGACTAGCAGGATATGGTGATAAAATGGCGGCAATAAAGCACAGCCAAAAGTGATAGATGAACAGAAAACGAGAAGCTTTCCATTCATCTACCACTTTTGATTGGTTGTGCTTTCTTGCCGCCATTTTATCACCATATCCTGCTAGTCCCAATACGCGGAAGCTGTTAAATTTGTATGTTTATTTGTTGAGTATCATTCAATCAAAAGCTGCTGTTATGTACGTTCTGGGTAGTTTTGGTGGAATGTAACCACCCTAGTAGAAATTTCATAGGGTAAGCCCCATCTGAAGATTGGGTCCCTCATGGGCTTTTGTGGGGCAAGCCCAATACCAATGAAGGGTTAAAAAACCTCGAAATCGCCTATTCTTTGAAATGAACTTAAGTAACAAAATTTTTTTACACGGCAACCGGCCGATGATACATTTGCATAGCCGTTCGCCGGGACTACTCGGCGCCGACTTTTTGCCGTCGCCCTTATCATTATCATCGGGTTTTTTTGCGCGCGCCTCCCGTGACGTTGCGCTGCGATAAATTTGCGGACCCGGCGACGAGGAAGCGGGGCCGCGAGCGGCGCGAAAAGGGCGCCGCGTTGCGTAACCCGTGCGATCGGCAAATTCGTCAGATCCGCCGTGCTCGCGGCGCAGGAATGTGCGCGCGCGCGACCGCTCGGGGAGGAACGTAACTGTTTACATTTGCGCCGGCCGGTCGTTGACTCGCGGCGCCACGTTGTTATTTTTATCGCCATTTATGAAACAAGTGCGTATTAGGCGCTACGAAAATAAATTCACGGCTCGCGAGTTATCGCGCGTTATTTTTCCGCGATGCCTCGCGCTTTTTTGCTCAAGCCGAGTCAACGATATGTTTATTCGCGGCGTTGTTTGCACGGCTTACGAAAGTCATTGTTGCGGGGAGATAATGACGCGTGCGGACGTCAACAGTCGGAGCGGTGAAGCGGCTGAGGGGGCGGTTTTGGATTTGAGGGGGAGGTCCCTGTAACCGGAATCGTATTGAAACGTATTGGAATATGATCAGTTGAATCACGTTTTTGACCGAATCAGTATTCACTTGCCGAACTTTCAATACGTTTGAATATCTTTGATAGTTGGTAGATGTTTTCAATACGTGTCACAGGATTGAAAACTTTTCAGATGAATCCAGGAAAAATTTTGAATTTTTCAATTCGTGACGCTGGATTAAAGTAACCTTACAAAGCCAATCCTCCAGGATGGATTCATTACTAAAATTATTAATCCGTGAAACTTGACATTGGTTCAAATCTAACCCTAGCGGACGCGTCGGGACAGTAAACGGTTCCGACACGGTTCCGCCGCGGTTCCGACAGGGTTCCGACGCGGTCCACTTACAATTTCGAGGAAAAAA